>JBDJHY010239890.1:0-10859 GCA_039654485.1 Withania somnifera
CCACTTGGCCACACCACACATCTGGGAGGTGGTGAAGGCTACACCATGGGTACTCATCACACCTATGTTGGTCAATCATTCTTCGCACTCTACTATAAACTAGTAGGAATCCTCCTTTGGTACTCCAGTAAATCTGGGGGGACCCAATCTCAAGAACCTGGTTAGGAGCTTCTGTTTTGAGTCTGTCATTTTTGGTTGTTGCTCAGCATCAGGAGCAACGGTTGGCATTGGTATAACCTAAAACTGGTAGAGAAGTCACTGTTGGGACAATCATGGAACATGTTACATTGTCAGAACTGCAGCTGTAGGATGAGAAACTAGAATCACTGGATGTGATCCCTCTGCAGGAGGACCTTTATAAGCACTGAGTAGCTGCCATAGTATGCTATGAATATTGGGAGACAGAACCGCAGTCACTGTGGAACTTCTACAATAGTAGTTGGAGAAAGCACCTCTGTTGGTGTTTTAACTGTCTTCTTAGCTGCGGATGAACGTGTACAAGGCATCTGTAAAAGAATGATGACAATGAGTGAGATTTTCAAGAAACCTTCAAGGATATATGCACGATACAAGATTTAAAAAAAAGAGTCAATTTTCATAAATGTCACTATAGCCTTCCAAAGATAAGCAACGAATGTCTTCACGCCGAACTGCAAGACTTCACTAGACATTAGTTTTGTACACTGACACCGATGAACCTAGGTTCGAATACCAAATTATCACGACCCGATTTTTCAGTTTCGGATCATGATGGTACCTACTATACCACCAGTAGGAGAACCAAACTCCATAGTCCAAAATTGAAGAAGAGGACTACTATATCAATTACGGAAAGAAGAAGTATAATGATTAAAAGATAATAAAATATGGAAGTATAAGAATCAATAAATACCCCATAATTCGGTATCAGTATCAAAAAAACCACTAAGTACAGAAATAATAAATTTGAAATAGGTCTATTACAATTGTGTCTCTAAAATACATGGAGATCAAATGGTAATGTCAAATTTGAAGAGAAGCAGGTAAAAGTCGAACGCCAAACTCCGTAATCTCTGAAGTAGATGGAATCTGAATGAACAGCTAACTGTATATCACGGTCGGGAACCTATACTCGGATCTGCACATGTGCAAGTGTAATATGAGTACAAGCTGCCGAAGCAACCCGTACCCAGTAGGCTTTGAGGGCCTGCTGATCATATAATAATAATAATAAAAGTAGTAAATAATGGAATATAATAAAGGGATCATATAAATAATTAGTACCATTAAGAGAAGCTAGCTACTCATTAAGAATCAAGTATAAGTAGATAGGTATCGCTAGCTAACCACATAACAGGATCTCAGGTAATGAAGGATGATGTACCCGGAATCCTTGAAACAATATATGCGAATAATAATGCAATAAATAGGAATCAAAGAAGATAGAAGTAGAACATGAACGGTATATCAGTAACCTCAAGTAAAAAGGATGAATGAATGATTAGTAACATTAGTCACGAAATCCCACATAACACGAAGCAACAATTAACCAACAATGTCAACTAAGTAGCAATAGAGATAATAAAGTAACGTAATTAAATGCCGACAAGTCCCTCATAAGAAAGAATAGTGTACACAGAAAATACGCTCACCTATAGGCCCCCCAATCTGACCTATGAGCACACTAAAGAGAACAAGTGCAGAAAAGTAAACACATACATGAACGTCATCAAAAGCTCACATTCTAATTACAGAACCATAATGAATCTCAAGCCTGGCATCTCGGGACTTATATCAATAGTATCATTAAGCCTTTAGTGGAAAATATCTCAAGTCTGGTATCTCATGTCTCATGTCAATAGTATCATTAAGCTGTCATTGGAAAATCAAGGCGTCTAACCCCTGTATATCATCGTATCACCGAAAGTCCTTAATAAACCGAATATCATAATGTTTCCCTAACCAGTAGTACCATGTATGTCAAAAAGCTATACTCACTATCGTACGACGATGGACTCAAGTCCTAATGGCTATACTCACTACCAGATGGAGTCGGTCTCAATTTCCAATATTTATTAATAAAATAATTATTCCCGGTGCTAGGAAGTGAAGCCTGGACTAAAATAAGTAAAAATAGTATTACCGGTTGCTCGATACAATGCCGAGTCTAAAATAGGCAAAGATCATTACTTATATTATTATTAGAATATTTCCATTTATTATTTTATGTCATTATCCATCTTCGTTATCAGAATCCTCCTCTAGCCATTATGGCTCAATA
Source organism: Withania somnifera (assembly GCA_039654485.1). Lineage (NCBI taxonomy): Eukaryota > Viridiplantae > Streptophyta > Magnoliopsida > Solanales > Solanaceae > Withania > Withania somnifera. The sequence goes on from JBDJHY010239890.1 coordinate 2,261, forward strand.
ATCAGGGGGTGCTACTGACCCAACCCCAATGCACTCTTATTGGAGCCATAGGCCCAATCTCTCATGTCATGAATACACAACACATAAACAAGTATACATATAACCATATGATCATGTAATATCAATATCATATGCCCTGCAAAGGTATCTCTAATCATTTTCTACGTTAAAAGAACTGTATCAATAGGATGCCAAAACTTAAATATCAATATAGAGCGGGTGAAAGAACGGTACAGGATTATTATATCCACCTAACTACCTTAACCACGGATGCTATTTACTATAATTATTATAGATAGAAGCCCAGAGATGGCCCCACGGAGCCTACCTGTCGTCCAATGACAAAGCATTGAAAATTCATGAATCTTACTCTGACTGATGTCAAATGATCTCTGAATGATCTAAAACTTGCACCAAAGTATTTTATATGTTAACATAAGTCTAACGGTATAATTTATACTAAGTTCCAGACCGAGCCTAAAATTAAGCCTAAAACTAGCTTGAGGGGCCTGCTCGCTGGAACGGAAAATGAACTTCACTATGGGGTCCCCAACGTCATTAGGAACCCATGATCTAAAATTGAGAACAATTTAAGTGTGGGAAGGGCTTCAAAATAGCTCGAACAGATTTGACCCCAACGGGGTTAAAGATTCAATCTTTATGAATTTACCGTTGGAATTTCGGTGTATAATTAATGCTAAAAGTAATGTATATTCAAATAATGAAAAATTACTCGATAGTATGCGGATTATGGAAGGTTTTTACCAATTTAAACACTTGGGGACATTAATGGTGGAAACTAAGAAATTGAAGAGTTTTAAGACATAATTTGAAGGAGAAACTTACCAAATTGCGTAAAATTCGAGGGAGACAAAGTGGGAAACGTTCTGAGCCTTGGAATAAGGTTTGAGAGAATATTTTGCTCAAAAATAGGTTGCAATGGAGTATGGTTGTTGAAATAAGAAATTAGGGTCGTGCAGGAAATTATATACTGCCAGTTACATTTCTCATCGCGATCGCGTGAGGTGGCTCGCGATCACGTTGTAATGAGGAATTGGTCATCGCGATCGCGTGAGCTGCCTCGCAATTGTGTAGAGAAATAGTTATAGCATCGCGATCGCGGGAGCTACTCCGTGATTGCGTAGGGTCTTGATACAGTGAATCACGATCGCGTAGAAGAAGTTCACCTACACCAGTTGCAGGTTTTGACAGCAAAACCAAGGGAAGGAACATACTCTGAATCACCACTCGAAATGCATTCAGAGTCCAAATTTGACAAACCAAATATGTAATTTTAGTGAAAAACATATTTTGAACTCAACAGAATTAATGAAATGTACATCGGAGGTCGTTTCAGATAAATATTAACCAATTCAATACTTAATCAAAACTTTCAAGAATTCTCCACCAACACCTCAAAAATGCAATGAAAAGTCCAAAAATTATAGCAAAACCTACACTAGAATAAAATCATTATTTCAAAGCTGCTGGAAGCGTCAAAATTCCAATCCGACATTCCGAACACCAAAATACCATCCAAGCTCCACTTTAGGCCATAAGCTTAACTAAAATTCACAAATCGACATAAATTGCAAAAGAACACTCCGAAACACAAACCTAAGGTCAATCTTGACTTTATTTAGCATTTTGAAACTAACAAAATGGTCAGAATTTAATTTTGAGCTCGTCTTGAAGGGAAGTTGACTTGGTCAATGAGTACTTAGTTTTAGGTTCTAAAACAGGCAATTTGAGATATTTCTCAACTGAGTCGCCAGATATCTGAACTATCAATCCTAAAAAGTCATGAATGCCTAGGGAAAACTACCAAAATACTCTAGAATAATAAACATTGCGTATTTATTATAAATAACCATGAGGGTCATTACAACAACTACTACTAAAAGGACTTTCGTCCCCGAAAGTTAAGTAAAAGTATGAAATATATGGGAAAAAATATACCGAATGTCTCAAATAGATGTGGTTACTGCTTCTGCATCTCACTCTAGATCTTTCAAGTAGCTTTCTCGACCAAACGGTGCCTTCACTGTACCTTAACCACTGGAATCTCCCTGGACCTCAACCTCCTCACATCCTTTGCCAAAATTTTCACAGGCTCTTCAACAAAGGATAAATTCTCATCCAATTGCACTGAATCCTCCTGAATGAATGAGACTTATCAAGAATATACCGCCGCAACCTAGAAACATGGATTACTGAATGAATAGTTGAAAGCATTGGAAGTAGGGCCAACCTATATACAACATCACCAACTCTATCTAAGATCTCATATGGACCAATATACCTGGGACTAAGCTTGCCTCTCCAACCAAATCTCATTATATCGCACATAGGAGATATCTGCAGAAGCACTCTATCACAAACTCCAAATTCTAAGGCATGCATCCTACGATCAACTTAGCTCTTTTGCTTACTTTAAGCTGCCCTCCACCTATCCTGAATTAATCAAACTTGATCAAGCGAATTATGCAACAAGTTTGTAGATTGGAATCTTGCCTCAAAACTATCAGACCAACCAATAGGTGACCTACATTACCTACCATACAATGCCTTAAATGGTGCCATCTCAATGTTGGAGCGGTAGCTATTATTATATACAAACTCTGCCAATGGTAGTTGCTGATCTGAAGCTCCACCAAAGTTTATCACACAAGCTCTCAACATATCTTCCAATACCTGGATAGTCCATTCGGACTGACCGTCAGTCTGTAGGTGAAATGAGGTATTCAAATAAACCACAGTACCCAAGTATTGTTGAATAGCCCTTCAAAACTACAAAATAAACTGGGTGCCTCTACTAGAAATGATAAAGACAGGAATACCATGCAATCTAACCACCTTATAAACGTAGATTTGAGCTAGACGCTCAACATTATATGAGGACTGAGTAGGAATGAAATGCACTGACTTGGTCAGCCTATCCACCATGACCCAAATCATATTGAATGCTAGTCTATGGCAATCTAGAAACAAAGTCCATATTCATCCGCTCCCACTTCCAAGTCAGAAAAGGGAGTCTCTGCATCAAACCAGCTGGTCGTCGATGATCATACTTGACCTGTTGATAGTTTAGACACTTAGAAAAATACTCAGCAATATCCCTCTTTATTCCTTTCCACCAATACAACTGTCGTAGGTCTAGGTACATCTTAGCTACACTAGGATGAATAGAATATCTAGAACTGTGAGCCTCACACAAGATCAACTGCCTCAAGTCACCAACCTGAGGTACACAAATTGGAAGCACCATGTGAATTAATAGAAGCTCTGCCGGCTTCTCCGACTAATACCTCTCCACGAAGGTCAACCAACCGCTTATCCTTGAACTATCACTGCCAGTACACGCCTAAGGTTTGAAAGATTGAGACTAAATAATCAATTAGCCAATGATTGAAATTCCACCGCCAGTGGCCTCTCAAAAACTGACAAGGCTGCTAGGCTACCCATACTAACTGCTTTTCAACTCAAGGCATCTACCACTACGTTTGCCTTCCCATATTCTACTCCTTTCTTCTTTTGACTCCTGATTTATTATATTATTAATTACATATAATATTGTAAGGATTTCAAATACGTGTTCCTTCATTGCTTGAGATTTTGTTATATGATTAGTTAGCGATACTTGTATACTTGTACTTGATTCTTATTTGAGTAGCTAACTTTTCTTTTTTGTGCTGTTTGATTCCATCACCCATTTATTGTATTCCATACTTACTGCTATTATTATTGTTATGTTCCTAGTGGGCCCTGAAGACTACTGGGTACGGGTTGTTTTGGCAGCTTGTACTCATACTACACTTGCACATGTGCAGATCTGAGTATAGTGCCCGACCGTGATTACAGATCGCTGTTCGTGCAGATTATATTGATTTTCAGAGATTCAGGGTGAGCTTGGCGTACGACCTTTCCTGCTTCTCTTTGACTTTTGTATTTCTATTTGATCTCCATGTATTTTCGGGGATACAGTTGTATTCAAAATTCTGATTCCTTATTCTGTACTTACCGGTTCTTATTACATTGATACCAGGTTTTGGGCATTTATGTTTGATTTTTTTTACTTCAGCATTTATTCATCTACTTATTATTACACTTGTGCTTTCCACAATTGATATACTAGTGCTCTACTTCGGACTATGGGGTTGGTTCTCCTACTAGTGGTATAATTGGTGCCATCATGATCCGAGAAATTGGGTCATGACAACTAACTTGCACATATGAAACAACCCATGGGATATTTATCCCGATGGACTAGAGATTGTTTACTACCATCCCTCATTGTCTAGTGGAATTGCTGACCACCAACTCTATAGGTCTCACGTCAAGCCTCTTCAAAGGCCACAACCCTTCCGAAGATCTATCCAAAGGTATGTCCTTCTGTTACCAACTACCCTTTCATTATACGGAGTGTCAAAACCATTCCTTTGAAGAGGTTCAATACCCTTCCATATATCGTAATCATACAATATAGGGATATGTCTAGCTATTCTGTTGAACGATGTTGCATAATCCCAAACGGTCAAGGAACCCTACTAGAAACCACCAAACTCATCCTTAGCCGATGATCCTCTCAAGACACCTATTGGTACCTTTGAATAAACTCTGGAGCTCTGTGGAATTGGTATGACAGTAACCTCTACTGGATCCCGAGTGACTCCCAAACTCCATGTCTGATGATATGGTCTTCTAGTGCTCGATTCTGATTTTGAAACTCTAGGAATGTGTGTGGTAATCTCACTACCTCCCACGAAAGGCCTCTTCCTAGCTATTTGGAAAGAGTAAAATAGAATGAGGTAATAAGTAACCTAAAGACCATATGACACATAGGGTGTCAAGAAGTGAGAGTTTTTCCTAAATAGTGCCCTGTATCCTCCCGAAGATAAGATATAGATGTCTAGGTACCAATCCGCGGGACTCTACCAAACACTTGCTCCTATAACAAGAGACATCAGTGAACCTATAGCTCTAATACCACTATGTCATGATCTAATTCGAGTCCTAATGGTGTCTACATTCCACCTGTACGCAAGCCTAACCCTGACCCTGAGCAAGTAGAGATGGGCCAGCGTCAAGTGCCAAAAGAAAAGAAAAGGGAGAAGACGAAAAGAAGAAGGATGAGAAATAGAATATGTAACAGAAAGTAAATCCCCCAGAACCGGGTGTCGTGGCAGTCGAGCATCTATATACAGAATAGTATAAAATATGGGGAAAAATATACAAAATAGCTATCCATATTCTAACTAGAATAATTGTGAAGATAGAAGGAAAACCGGCCATGATGATGTCGCCTGCACACCGTATCTCTTGAAATAACACCGAACTAGATCACATGATCATGTCTGCTCTGATGACTCATGCTAAGATATGCATCACAAAGAGATGCAAAAGTGTAGCATAATTACCAAAAACAAACGGTTACCCAGTAAGCATCATAGGTCGACTAGGAAAAGGTAAGCATAAGTAAGGTAAAAAGCGGTCATAAGCATACAGGGAAACATCATGTAATGAACAACAAAAAAGGGGGTAACTACAGTAATAGCTAGAAGTGCAGTAAAGGATTGGCTACTGATGTGTGCAGCATTAGCTAACAAGTATGAAGAAAAACCAACTATCAAGTATAACACATAGAACCTAGCCACAAGAAAATTATGATCAAACGTGACGCGTACATGGAGGTCCAACTAACAAGCATTAGGAAGGACCAATAAAAGAAGAGGAACATAGGGAATGTAAGCACTAAACTTAATAGTAACTACAACAAGAAAAGTAATCATCGACACAAAAGATTATCCACAAAGCCTATCTAGCAACCAACACATTAACACATTAGTAACCCAATAGGACTTCCCCCGTAATCCCCGAGGAGTGAAACCAAGCGCATAGGGATGCAATGCAAAGGGGTGCTGAAAAGTAAATAGTACTCATATGCGCCCTCCTGGATTTATAGTTTTGAGTGGAGGGACACTCATAAGCTTCACCGTATAGTTACCCCTCCTACTCTAGTATACCCCTCTCTTAGGCTATAGCTTCTACCTAGTAGTAATATCTCAGGCATGGCCATCCAGTGTCAGAGGCTCAGAGGTTTCGGGGAGGGATCTAATCTCATACACAAAATCCTTATAAAAATCCAACTAATGGCATAGTCATCAGGGAAAAAATGCAAAAACTCGAGCTCAGCCCGTATATCATATGTCAGTGGAAAACTGAAGTCTAGCCAAATAGGCGAATCAAAACTGCAGTACAAATTCAACTGCTGCCATGTAGGTGATAACCAAAAGGTAGTGTGCTAGTGAGAAAATAAATTAGGCAGTGTAAGGAAATATCTCCACACTGCTATCACGGTCGTGGATACATATAATGTATAAGAAATTAGTTTTTGGTTATTACTCCTTCAAAATCAAGTTATCTTTTACAAATATTAATACATGATCGTGAATACAATCAACCAATAGAATAAATTGATCTAAGGCTACTGGATTCCAAAAAATGGCTACTAAGCCCTAGTCACAAGGTACATACTCTCCTATGAAACTACAGTCCCAAGCCACGGTTAATAGTACCAAAGATACCACAACTGCCTAGAGGGCACCCGTTAAGGGATAAGCATATACCCATACAGGGAATATATAGAGCTATCACATTTCTAGCCAATACAACTCACTCCCAGGCTCGCATCGGACTAAGGTACAATATCATCACACTAGGATGCTAACTATTCAGCAAACTATATCCGGCTATCTCTAGCTAGGTGACTGTTTACATACTTATCATATGCGAGACCTCATGTAGAACACAAAACAATTAGCCTACCTAGATCAGCTCTAAATCCACCAGCATAAACTAGGGGATAACTACTAAGATCTAACCACTAGTATAATCCCTTTCCCAACCTCACTACGTTCCTGAGTTAACATATAAATAATACGCACCAAAGGTTATACTCCTCCCCCAACCATAATATGTTATAGAGTCAAAATCAAACACGTGGGTAGGCTAATATAAGTAACTAAGCTATAAACCAGCTGATTAGCCATAGGTCGGAAAAATAATATAACGGGCTCCAACTAGTAATCCTAGCCCTGAGCTGGTACTTTATCATACATATACCATACTAATACCCAGTATGAAGAAAGTAGATCATAGCCTACTTGGATCCGGCAAAAACCTCAAAAGTCACATTTGAAGAAGTTGAGATTCACAAATGAGCTCGGCACTCTATTATTCTAGCAAAAACATAATCCATGATTTGAGAGGAGTAAAATAAGACCCATATTGCTATATAATACCGGGGTCAAAATCCAAACTAAAAAGTTCTATAAACCCTCATAGCTCAGGAAAATAAAATATTATACAACACGTAGAGTACAACCCATGTATCATATGATACAAAATAGAGCTCAAACTGACGGTAGAAAATAAAGAAACAACCCCGAAAAGTTTATATAATATTGAAAACTTTATAACTAAAGAAAAATCAAGAAAATACCAGTAGAATTAGTCGTAGAACCACCAAAATATGATTCCTAAGAGTAAAACTTCAATTAAGCTCCTTCGTGTTACTGATTTAATCTTTGATGATCAGAAAATTTAAGAGAAAATGGAGGTTGTTGTCAAAATAATAGAGAAAGAAATTATCTAAGGCTACCAAGTGGTGCCTCAAGATTGTGGGCCCTACTATGCAATGATGATGGGTTAATCCACTAGTCTCCATGATTGTGGCCCTCATCCCCCATGATCATGATGCTTCCCAGCCCAACTAGCCTCAATTTGCATAAATGAGGCTCGAAATAGAAACGGAGTCCTATTTTGACCATCCATATATAAAATATTTATGTAGTTGATATTTTGGACTCAATGAAAAGGTGATTCGAGATAGCATAAGCTGAGTACATTTCGAGGAAGATATAAATATAAAGGAGACAAGTTATAAACCTGCCAAGAAACCAAACTATCGATTCTAGAAAGTCACAAATGACTTCGGAAAGCTACCAAGATTCTCTAAACATAAAGGAACTACAGAAATCACAAAATATGCCTGAGGTCCATTACAAAATCTGAAGTTAAAAATCAATTAAACAAAAAGATTAAAATGGTAAGAAATGATAGAGATGGAGAGTAGGTGTAACATCCTATGCTTTTAGTTGCCTACAAAATCCTAATATTATATTATAATTGAAAACCAAAATAGAAAGGTTTCACTAGGAAGTCGTGACTTGAGTCATCACTCATGAATGTCTTGTACGAACTAGTTTGTACATTTATCGGATATGGGATAGAGTTTGCCATTTTGACGTTCTTGAAAATAATCTAAGTCTAGAATCATGAATGGTTCTATGACTCGTTAATTTGAGTTATGAGTCATACTGTCAAATTGTGGCTTTGATATCCAAAAATCTAAGTTTTCAATCCCTAATGCCATGAGTCATTCCATGACTCATGACATGGACCTATGAGTTGTACCAAGGACTCATGGGATCTTGATCCAGAAACCTAGTAAGCCAAATCTCAAGATCACAAGTCGTGATTCCTCACCACGAGTCATAGATCACCTCGTGGTGACCTGTGACATGAAATTTCCTATACT
>JBDJHY010239901.1:0-10859 GCA_039654485.1 Withania somnifera
AGTCAAATTTTGGCCTTAAAACTTAACTTTATTCTGTCAAATGAGATAAAATCACTACAAATAGCCTAACACTACAAATGAAGGTCCTCCTAGATGAAATTCTACATTTCAGAGCTGATGAGATTGACAAAATCTATTTTGAGACTCGAAACTAAATATGTTGACGAAACTCATCTATGTTAACTTAAAAGCTTTCAAACACAAATTTTTTTTCAAAACTTATATCCTTTAGCTCTGATTGCAAAACCAACTCCATGAAATGATCAAATATGACTTGAGAAACTATCAAAATGGATAAAATAGTAATTTTTTAAGAAATGCCAAAAAATACCTTTAGGGTCATTATATTAATTTTTCATGACCTAAAATCCTAAGTCGTGATAGCACCGGTCTTAACCCACCTAGATAGGTAAGCATGTAAAATTTTATATGGGTAAATGGAGAAAATAATGAGTCAACGAGTAGAAAATAAGGTACAAAATCAAAAATCAACAACAAAACCACCCAGAAACCGGTGTCACTATGCAAAAACCTCTAAATATGATTAATACAAAGTTGAAATAAATACACGGTCACAATATCTCAAAAATTCTCAAGTAAGATCCATGACAAAAACATAAAGAGTTTGGGCATCCGCTGAATGAACGAGGTGGCTACCTCAACTCTTATAAACTCGAAACATGGCCTGATCTAGAAGCATAAATCAAGATGAACTGGGCTCTGCACCTACACAACTATAGAAATCAAGGGAATACGTACCAAACAAATAACGGGTACCCAACAAGTATCCTTAGCCTGGCGCTACAATAAGGTGCTGACGAGTCACCAACTATCCCAATCACACCAACCACAATCCTCCAGACACTGAACTATAAATTTGACCATAACCAAAAGTTCATATGACAAGTAAATGCTAAATATATGGAATAGGGGTGATAAACCTAATTAACACCTCAATAGAAACCAAAAAGAAACCAGGAAACCAGAATAATCAACTACAACCGAAACCATATAAAAATAAGAAAGTATCAACAAGGCACCATTGTCTAACTAAATAATAGATCAACAATCAAATAAAACCAAACTAGTTTATATTAAATGTAATATTTCATCCTTGGACCATTCGAAAATAGGACTCCTACCCTAAGTTTATTTCATAACTCATAGGATGAATCCCACTCATTGTGCTATGGCCTCATAGGTGGAGTCCATAGAACCTTAATTAACTCCCAATTCACAAGGTCGGCCGCTGTAGGAAGGGTAAATTTGACGCAACCGAGAAAGAAACTCATGAGATTGATGCTAATAAAACTAGACAAGGTAAATAAAGTAATGAAACTCAAGTTAAATACCCATATCAGTCCCTACCTCATAGGTTCAACTAAGGAAGGGTACATCTAACACATTTAGAAAATGGACTCGTAGGATAGATTCTAAAATGTCCAGACCAATATCAATACCATATTCAATCGATAAAGATAATTCTCATAATTTTCTACTCCACATTTTAGGAGGCTTTCCATTTTAATCTCTAACACAATAATTTATCTCATCTCATCAGGAATTTAATTAGGTCCTATAATTTTATCATAATCTGGCATCTCTGGCTCATAACATCATACCAACAACAAGGTAATTGGGGCAAAACAATAACATATTAATGAGTAAAAAAGGTACTCCATAACAGACATGCTCACGAAGTATAAAATCGATCTTGTAAACAAGTCAATGTATGTACAATATATGCAATGAATTGCCATGGGATGTAATGCATGTCTATCTCACGTACCTTAACAATATCAAAAAATTGAACATCGACACATTAATTTGGTATCATATATTAATATCATGACCATTCCAGGAATCACACATCACCATGTTGCCCATTTATATCATATTCATTTTTATTTTTATTTTTCATTATATATATCAAGACCAAACTGGAAATTACACATCGACCAATGCTTTTCTCAAGTCATATCATTATGTACCTCTTAATTCATGTTCCATGTCAATAATCTATATGCATTAATGTACGAGAAATGTTAAATACAAATTATGGAAAAAGAGGCATTATCACTCTGTAAATCAACAAGGCTAGTCATGGGCACAACAAGAAAGAGGAATTTATATCAATATCAATTAAAGCCACTAAAGGACGTGAAATCAAGTAAGTAAATAACCATGCATAAATAATCACAACCGGGTATATCATGGCCATAAAGATATCTCAATCCATAAGCTCATAATTCTAATTTTATTACCTTTATTTTTACCACATATGTTCAACTCTAGTATCTAAGTAAATACCATCACAGAACCCACATGGATACTCCCAAGTAGTCTCCGCTACTCCTTATTTTTACAAAATAATATAAAAATACCTAGAACACTTCATAAGAGAATCAACGACCTCAACATTCCTTAGAAAGAGATGAAGCAATAAAACATGAGCCTTTCCCTTCCGTCGAGCTTCTAAATCACTAAAATTTATTCAAATATGAGCTAGGCATGAAAAATGTGAACACCAATACTTATGGTTCATAGTTTTCCCAAAAGTCAAAATCGACGGTCAAAGGTAAATCTGGATTTTTTTAAAAAAATTGCCCATATTTTGGGAATCTCAAATTTGAAATTTCATCAAAACAGGGTAGAAATCGACCTTCAATGTTTAATTTATCAAATCATGATTTTTCCTAAAACTTTCCAAATTACACTTTGAAATCCATCAATTTAATGTTTAAATTATGAAATAATTAATGGGTAATGAATATTCAATGATTAAAAAGCTTACCCAAAACCTTAGCCTAGAAATCTATATTTGAAAATTCCCCAAAGCAAGTTCTCAAAGTAAAAAAATGAAAAATGGGCCAATTTGTACTTTAAGGACTTTAAGTCCAAACTTAATGTTTTAGCCACTACTAAGTGATCGCGATAATTACACATGCGATTGCGATGTGTAAATTGCCCTGGTCCCCAAAGAACTCCACGTGATTGCAACTACAAGTTACGCAATCGCGATTACCAGAGGGGTTGAGTTACATGATCATGATGCCCTAGCAGGCAATTATAATAAACAAAATTCTTGACCCATGCAATCACAATTTTAATGCACACGGTCATGACGAGTAAAATACCTCTTCACCAGTTGTTGTTCAGGATAGCAAAGATCATAGAACTAAGTCTCTGAATGGACCCTCGAGATTAGTTTAGAATTTCATACATGCAAACCATATATGCTTCTAATTCAGTACTCTGAACTCAATGAAATCATTAAAATGGGAATCTGAGGTCTCCCTGACCTGATATTTGCCAAGGTAGAGCAGAAACTTTAACAAAAATAACAAGAACGTCTTCGGAACCCCCAAAAAAATTTCAAACATTCTATTAGATGAAAGATGACATATTGAATCCTAGAATCGATGAAATTCAAATCTAAGCACCCAATCATCAAATATTGACTAAAGTCAAACTTTTTCCTTTAAACTCAACTTTATCCCGTCAAACATGCTAAAACACAACAAAGAGCCAACACTAAAAATGTGGCCCTCCTAGACCAATTTTTACATTCTGGAGCTGATGAAATTGGTGGAATTCCATTTCAAGACTTGAAACTCCAAATATCGAATAAAGTCAACTATTTTAACTTAAAGGCTTCCAAAAGCTGAAAATTTCACAAGACATAACTTTTAGCTTTGATTAACCCCATTAACTGAATAAATATTACTCAGAGTAACTATCAGAAGGGACAAAATAGTTTTTTTCAGGAAATGCCAAAAAAGACCTTTAGGGCCATTACATCTTTTTTGGGTTTCTCATAAAAATTATCGTTTTACCCTTCTCGGTAGTTTCTTCAAGTTTTATTTAGTTAGCTTGTGGGGTTTGTTTTGAATTGGAGCAAAAACTACTAAGATTTGAGAAATTTTCTGTTTTTGGAAGCCTTTAAGTTGAAATAATTGTCTTTAGTCAATACTTGGAGTTTTAGTCTAAGAATGGAATTCGGTTAGTTACATCAGCACCAGAATGTAAAATTTGGTCTCTTAGTACCTTTATTTTTAGTTTTATCCTTTTGTGGTGCTTTTTGCTCATTTGACGAGAAAACGTTAAGTGCTACAGCCAAAGTTTGACTGGTCAATATTTATTAATTGAAATAGGGTCCGAAATAAATTCCAAAAGTAAATAACAATCCCCCCACACCGGCAATCTATCAAATGTAATATCAAGTCATGGAAATAAGACCTACACACAGGTATAATCATCAATCAATATAGATCGAGTGCATTGAAACACATCCAGTTATCACAATTATTATAAAAAAACTTAACTCAATAGAAAATAAGTGAATCATGTCAATAACAAATTTTTTATTTCTTTATTTTAAACCCGTATGCATGATTCTAGTGTCAGGACAAATACTCGTCAGTTCACCTATACGGACACCCCCAAATATTCTCGATTACTTCCAATTGTAAATAATTAACACATAATAGTCTATGAAGTTTTGTAAGAAAGTCAATCCTCCACTTGCCTTAAAATGAAGTGATCAACTCATGAGGGTGCCTTTCCTTTGCGTCGAGCTTCCAAATCCCTGAAATTTAGTCAATCAATGGTTTCCCATAAGGCATCATGAATATAATACTCATACTGAAATACTTTAAACTGGGTCCAAAAATTCTCCCAAAAAGTCTAAGTCAAAAAATCCATTTCGAAATTAGAAAATCATAAAATTCAAGTTACCCTTAACTTGGGGATATCAAATATAACTTTTATTCAAAAAAACTGGGTTTAATTTGATAGTAAAAGCATCGATTTATTCATAAAAGTTTGGGTCTTAAAACCCCAAAGAGAATCTTACAAAAATTAAGAAATATGGATAAACCCATGCTTAATATCCTATAAATAATAAGTACTCAGGTGAAAATCTTACCAAAATTCTTGAATCATTGAAAACTTTATCACTTGAATCTTCCCAAAGATAAAAATCTCTCCTAAGATGTTTAATGAGGGTTTCAGAACATAAAAATGATTTAGTATATCGTGCAAGTCTCATATTAGGGCATAGGAGTATGTAAAAAGACCAAAACACCACTCATTTAAAACCTAAAATTTTAGCCGCACATGGACATATTGGTATCCATATGGCCCATATGGTTTGTGTATGGGCTCCCATATGAAAGGCTTAATTTATATAGATGCCATATAATGTCATGACCCAAATTTTGTTCGTGATGGAACTTATCCTTAACCCACCTAGACAAGTAAGCCTAATCACATCTAAAAAGGTAAATGCAGATATAGCAGATCAGCGAGAAGAAAAAAAGGTACAAAGAAAAATTTAACTAGTAAACCTCCCAAAATACAGAATTACAATGGACATCTTTTTGCAGACCTTTCTTTGCTTACAAATTCGATACAACAATTGTATCAATATATTAATTCTCAATAAAATATAAGTAATGATATAGATATGAGAAGTAAATGGTGCATGTTGGACTACAAGTAGCTACCTCTGGAACTTCAAGAAATTAGACTCGGAATATGATTATGAAGGGAAAATTCAAGCCACTCTAGGATCGGAACCTATAAAAGTGTAGAAAATCAAGGGAGTGAGTATAAAAAATAAACAACGAGTACTCAACAAGTTTTCTAGCTGGCCCTAAAACAAAGCGGTGATGAGCACCACTACCATGACAACCTGACCACAATACTTCTATAACACCAAGCTGCAGAAAATATCATAACCAATAATTTATGTAACAGATACAACGCGTGGGATGGGGTGGGGGGAAGGTAATAAGACTAACTACTTATTAGAACCAATAATAATAATTTAGAAACAGGCAATAAAATTACCAGTACCAAGTCCCACGAACTATCATCTCAATATAGCATCAACACCGCCTCAAAAGAATCTCAAAATATAGATAATGCTCATTAATAATATATTCGAAATCAATAAGTCACAATTATATAAACTAACCCTCGGCCTATCCCAGGTGTAGGCCTCACTAATCGAGTCAACTCAAGTTTGTGGGAAATTTCCACTAGTTGTACAATAGACTCGTAAAGGCAGTCCATCATCACTTATCTCAGTCCCTAATACTCGAGTCCACCAGCAGTAGGAAGTGTACATCCAACACAAAAGAATAATGGATCGTGGATAGGATTCCAAGGGAATGGGATATGGTAAAGGAATTCCTACTCAAGTCTACATCCATGCCAGTCCCAAACACACAAGTTCATCCATGATAGGAAGGGTACATCTAATACTGTGGAGAAATAAACTTATGGGATAGATTCTAAGAGGAATAGATCAATATCAATTCCATAACTCATAACCAATCCATAACCGTCTCATAACTAATTCTGTCACAACCTGATTTTGCGGATCATGATGGTACCTACTATACCTCCAGTAGGAGAACCAAATCCTGTAGTCCATAGACAAAGCTGAGGAATACTACACTTAATGCGGAAGAATATCAAGATATATGGAATAATAAAGTTATGAAAATTAATTAAGAAAGCAATAACTACCCAAAAACCTAGTATCAGTGTCGAACGAACCTCTAAGTATAGAATCATAAAAATTGAAGGAAACACAGTATCTAAAACATCTCCGAAATACAATAGAGATAAACAAAATACAAATGTGAAGAGAAACAGGATCAAGCCGGATGCCAGGCTCACCCTGAAACTCTGATTTGGAAAGAATCCAAACGAAAAACAATCTGTGTGTCAAGAACAGGAACCTGTACTCGGATTTGCACAATTGCAAGTGTAGTATAAGTACAAGTCACCAAAGCAACCCGTATTCAGTAGGCTTCGAGGGCTCACTGAGCGCATAACAGTAATAAATGTAGTAAATAATAGCCTAGAGGTAGGTCCATGGGGGTGCATCACCACGTATAAATCTAACGTCATCATATCCTTATATCTTAAATCACAGATCCTCAAGGGTCTCGAAAGTCTGGCATCTAGTGCCCATATCACATATCAATCATACTGTCAAGCACAGCTCGACAACCAAGGCTACAAGCCTGAATATCATCATATCTAATCATAATAATCAAAAATGGGGTATCACCATGTATTCATAACCAGTAGTTCCATAAGTGTCAAAAGTTGTACTCACTGCCGCACGGAGATAGACTCAAGTCCCAGTGTTGTACTCACTGTCGATTCTGGATCGGACTCAAGTGCCAGCCTCAATTAGTATTGGGACTTGCTTTGTTCTACGACCACACATTGAGCACGGTAAATCCTCTTTTTGGTATACTTTGCATGCCTTTTAGGTTTTGGCATTGGTAAAAGAGGATATCGTTATTTTGATCTGGTCAATCAAAAGTTGTACGTTTCGAGTCATGTTGTGTTTCATAGAGCATAATTCTATTTTTCTCTGTTTCTATTAGCTCTAATCACATGACACAGTCAGATATTGTTCACATTGATCCCTTTGATATTGACCTTGATGAAGATCTATCTGATTCTTTGGTTCATGAGTCATCTACCTCTCATGCCCCTGCTCCTACAACTACCCAGTTGCCAGATGATATTGTTGATCCTACCTCTGTGTCAGTATACCCGTATTCGTAAGTCTATTAAACTTCCTGACTTTGAATACTCATATTATTCTACCTCTTTTTCTTTATTTTTGGGTCATTCATCGTCTTTCTGAGGCTCCATCCTATAGAGAAGCAGTTTGTGATCCCATTGGAGGGCTGTTATGTATGAGGACTTACTGCTATACACCAGACACATTCATTGGATTTGGTACCATTGTCATCAGGAAATTATACTATTAGTTCTCGTTGGGTGTACAAGAATAGAAATAAATCTGATGGATACATTGAATGAAACAAGGATCGGCATGTCGCAAAAGGAAACTCACATGACTATGACATGGATTACGAATAAACTTCTCCCCATTGCAAAAATGATAATTGTTCACACTCTGATTGCTGTTGTTTTTGTTTTTAATAGTGGAAAATATCTCATATGGATGTCAAGAATGCCTTTTTGAATGGTGATCTTCATGAAGAAGTTTACATGATGCCTCTTCTCGGTGTTGCTCATTGGCCAAGTGAAGTTTGAAAGCTTCAAAAAAGCTCTTTACGTTCTCAAACAAGCACAACATGTATGGTTTGAGCAATTTTCCACGGTGATCACTTCTCTTGGCTTCCGTCCTATTCAACTGATTCAGCGCTATTTGTTAAATGTATAATGGCAGGTCGTATTCTATTATCCTTTTATATTGATGACATGATAATTATTAGTGATGATTATGTTGGAATTGAATCTCTAAAGTCTGAGCTGGTACGTGATTTGCTATGAAAGACTTGGGTATGCTTCGTTACTTTTTGGGAATTGAGGTTGCCTATTCCAAAAAGGCTATGTTTTATCTCAATCAAAGTATATAGCTGATCTATTTGACCTTCCTCATCTCACTGATAGTTGGATCATTGATAATCCTCTTGAGACTAATGCTATCAGATGGAACTTCTTTGGAGGATTCCTTTCTTTATCATACTATTGTTGGAAGTTTGATTTATCTTATGGTAACTCACCCAGATATTGCGCATACTGTTCATGGTTAGTTAGTTTGTCACTGCCCTTACTTTAGTTCACTAGGCTGTCGTGCTTAGTATTCTCAGGTACCTTCGAGGCATTCAGTTTCTGTCCCGACCTAGTATGATCATGATAGCACCTATTATACTCCAGTAGGAGAACCAACTCTGTAACCCAAATGCTAAGCATAGTTCTACTGCATCAATAGCAGAAAGAACAAGTACAATAAGTAAAATATAAAGAAACGAAAAATATTCAGGGTAGCGGAATTACAATGAGTCAACAAATCCCAAAACCTAGTATAGTGTAACAAAACAGAACCTCTAAGAACAGAACATACAGGCAAAAGTCTAATATAAATGCATCTCCAAAAGTACAAGGAGACCAATCCAAATCTGAAGAGAAGCAGAAATAGCTGGACACCAAGCTCACCCTGAATCTCTGAAGTAAGTAGCAACAAGAACAAACAACAAACCGAAATCAACGTCGGCCACTAGTGCTCGGATCTACACCAGGGGAACAAGTGGAGTATGAGTACAAGTTGTGAAGAAACCTGTACCATGCAGGCTTCGAGGGACCACTAGGCACATAACAATAATAAAAATAGTAAATAACGGAATACAATAAAGTAGGGTCACAGAAGTAAATAGTACATCATGAAAGCTAGCTACTCAGATAAAATTCAAGAGCAAGTAGAACAGGTCATCGCTAGCTAAATCACATATTAGGATCTTAGGCAAGAAGGAAGGACGTACCCGAAATCCTTGCAGTAATATATGTGAAAAATAACAATAATTAATCAAGAGTCAAATGGAAGACAAAAATAGAATAAGAACCGTATACTGGTAACCTCAAGTAAGGGAAGGATGGATAATCAAAAGGTATCTAGCACAATTATCCCGTATAACCAGAAAGTATCAAAAAGTATCTAGCAAATTATCCCACATAACCAGAAGGTCTCAAAAGAAATACTACAATAACTAAACAATAAATCTATAATATAACAAATAAATTACATACAGAAACCATACTCACCCGTAGGCTTTACATCTCAGCTAGGGGTACACTGAGGAAGACAACTACAGAAAAGTAAATACACTCATATGAAGTAACCAGTCCTGTGTACATTTATCCTCCGGTACCCGTAGGCCTAGCAGGTAGAATCCATGAAAGGCTAACCCTAGTTACCATATATCCCTACTCCATCCTATGCGTCGCCGCAGCCCAGAGTATAATCCACGATTTTATTTTATATAAAGTAGTAAAAATTATTGGAAGAACCAATTTTTGTTATACATTTGTTCCAACCCTCAACCCTCTTTTCTAGATTCATGGATATTGAATCAAACGATTGGGTTACCTACTCTTAATGGGTAAAGCTAGCCCCTTTATTCTGAATTGTTTAATTTAGAATCAATCAAATCTCCCAAGTAGGATTCAAACCTACGACCAATTGGTTAACATCTGACCGCTCTATCATTGTCCTACTAAGGAACAACAGGAGATTCGATCTCATAGAGTTCAAATTCTCATTCCCAACCCATGACCAATATGAGCTTGAAGCTTCTTTCGTGACTCCTCGAAATTTCTTCGTAGTGCCTTTCTTATATGCCTCATTTTAGAGGGAACCTCAAAGTGTCTCTATTTCATTATATCCCATCCATATCCCAATTCTATTCGTTTAAAGGTCCATGGAGGTATGCCCACCACATATAATCTCTAACGTCATTATAATCTCACATCCCAAATCGTAGAGCCTCAATGGGTATTAAAATCTAGCACTCAATGCTTCATATCAATCGTGTTAGTAAGTCATAATCTCGACAAGTCATGATATTCAATGCCTCAATATCAAGGTACCACCAATGTCCTCATGGGAACAATATCACAAAGTCTCCAACCTAGTATGTGTGACAAGTATTAAAAAGTTGTACTCATTGTCGTACACCGACGGTCTTAAGTGCCAGCGGTTAGACTCACTGCTGAATGAAGTCAGACTCAAGTACCAGTATTTTATTAGTTAAGATGATATTTACTGGTACCAAGATCATATTAGTACCGAGTGCTCGATACACCTCTGAGTCTAAAACAGTTAAAAGGTTATTTAAATTATATTATTATTAGAATATTCTGAGCTATGCAGTTTATGTCATTTTCCATCATCCCCAGTATTATCAATATCTAGCATTCATAGCTCATTAATCATGTGTCATGTGGTGATACTGGCCCAGCCCTGATGCACTCTCAAACGAAGTCTGTGGCCCAAACTTTTGTATAATAAATGCACAACA
>JBDJHY010239942.1:0-10859 GCA_039654485.1 Withania somnifera
AGTAAATAACCCTCTCCTTCTATTCGTTTTCTTTGGCTCCTGAGTGATTTCCAGAGCGTTATCTTTACCCTTCGTCCATGTCAGGTTTAATTAGGGATGGTTTTTATCTCTTGGGTTCCTTCGGTTGTGGTCACTAGTAGTTGGTCTTTGTGCCCGCAGAAGTGTAAATATTCTGGTAGGTAGTAGTGCTCCTTTAGTGATGGATTGAGGTTGAGGTATCCCAGAGGATTTCGTACTCCCATTTATGTGATTCATTTCTAGTCTTAGTCAGTCGAGGCGACCGTACAGTATTAGGCCCTTATAAGTAGATACTAGGTTGATTTTGTTGCAATTTCTTATGCTTGGACAGTCGTTGGTTTATACGGGGTTGTGATCCAGTTTTGTGATTAGGTTCTTATGTGAAAGTCTGGATATTTTCAGGTTCTAAGTTAGGGGCATAATGTTAGAAGGTTTTGAGTAGTTGGAGTTTACCTCTGTTTTTGATTTGCGATGAGCACTAGTTTCAGGTATTTCATTTTTGGATGACGCAATGGTTTGGTTTGTTACATTGTGTTGTTATGAGACGACGCCAACTGAGCTTACAGTCGTGACTTGAGGCTACTATCAGTGTGTGGGTCGTATGATAGAGTACCTTGGGGTGATCATTCTCTTGTGTTTCAGACATCTTTTGGGTCGATTCCTGGTTGATTTTTGGATTGACAGGTTGATTTTGATGACCGGTGTTCAGATAGTCAGCATAGTTGTAGTTCTAGGCCAAAAGTAGGGTTATTTTTGTAGGAAAGGTCAACCGCCATTTATGGTGCCTGATGTTGTTGATTGTTGGTTGGTGTAAGTTTCCTTTTTTGGATACTTTTAGTCGATTATACCCTAAGAGCTCATAGTTTTGGGATCTCTCCTGCAGGATTTCGTTATTTTTGACATTATGTTATAGATAGGCATTGGTCCTTGTAGTCCCAGACTTGATGATTTCATTCTGACCATTTCTTGCAAGGTACCAGATATTCCATTCATTTGGGAATAGCGGAGATGTGTAAGAGATCTTGTTACCTTAACGTTCGAAAGGTTGTTTGCTTATGTGAGAACTCATTCCAGTTATTTTAGACAATGATACCCGATTCACATCTTAATTAGCCGAGGAAAATATGGTATTGATTTTCCATCCTTGACAACCAGTATGAGCAGATTTCTTAGACACCTCAGGATACGTTATGAACTTGTGTCCTCGATATTTTGTAATGGTTGAGTTTGTTGTTTAGCCTTGACACAACTGTATATGACGACAATTTCTATTCTAGTATTTAGAGGATGCCATTCCTGATGCTTGAACTGCCAGCAGGTGAGGTTCGAGCACTGCGGTCCAGGGTTTGTGATTGTATATGGATCATGATGGATCGATTGGACAAATCTGCTCACTTTCTATGAATTCATCTTCTTGGGATGCCGAGAGAATTAATGCCTTGTATGCTAGAGAGATTTTTTTCCTGTGTAGGGTGCTAACCTCTATTATATCAGACATGGGTACGTAGTTTTCTTCGTGGTTCTGGATGATTATACAGCATGACATTGGTACATGGGTAGCTTTGAGTACAGCTCTTTACCCACAGATAGATGGGTAGTCTGAGTGGACCATCCTGGTACTTCACGATATGCTTCGAGCTTGTGTTTTTTTATTTTAGTAGTAGCAGGGACAAGTATTTGGCTTTAGCAAGATTCTCCTATAATAACAGTTATCATTCTAACATTCAGATAGTACAATTCGATGCTTTGTATGGTAGACATTTCAGATTACAGATTAGTGGGTACATCAGTATTGAGATTTGACCTCCAACTTCTGTTTTGGTTCGAGATATTTCAGAGAGATTCAGATTTGTGGGTTAGACTTCAAATAGAACAGAGTGGATAAAGGGACCATGCAGAGTGGAATAGTTGCTTCTCGAATTTAACACTGAAGACTCAATGATTACGCGCTCAATTAAGGCCTTACGAGATTACTAATCATCTTAGTAAGGTTGCCTATAAATTGGTCCTACCTTTTGAGTTAGTGGAGGTACAAACTAGTACACCCACGTCTTCGAGCCTTATTGTTATATAACAGACTCCCGTATAGTTTGTTATGAGTCATCTTGATTGGACGACTGGTTAGTTGGTATCATCAACCTTGAGGCAGTTATTGAGAAAAGATGTAAACGGATCAGGTCAAGGAATATTTTTGTTGTGAGAGTTTATTGGACGCATGGTCTAGTCGAGGAGGTCGTTGGGAGTTTGGAAGAATCGTATGAATGTTACATTCTTGTTGTTTCATACACATTGCTCCTTTTTCTTAACTTTCACGGACGAAAGTTTCTTTAGTGGTGGATATTGTAAAAGCCCTAGGGGTGATTTCCATGATTTCAGCAATTTTTATGTATTTAGAACGTTCTTATAACTTCCCCAAGTCATCTGTTACTTTTTGGGATCGGTAGGTAGGTTTCCTGGAGGTTTTATAGCTTAATTCCTTAATAATTATAGCTTCTTTAGGCCTTGCTCTACTTATACGACCCCAATAATCTTTTCGTTGATTTCGTTGAGTCCGTAATAGGAATTACATAAATATTTCATATGGTGTTTTAGAATTGGACTGTATTTTCATTTTGTGTGTATTTTGAAAAATTTCATAAACCTATAAGGGAAGGGCGCGGTGATCGATAATCGGCCAAATGACCGATTTATCGGTCAGTCGGTGGGCCTTTATATATTAGTCTTTAACATAAAGTTTCTTATTTATCTTCCATAATTTAGCAACTTTTATGGTATTTTAGAGAGATTTAAGAGCTATTGGAGGTGTATGTTAAAGTTTTGATCTATCAAAACTTGATTAGGTGGTTTCGTCTTTATCGGGTAATTCCTTATTTTCTATATTACATAAAGTTTTTGAGGTCATATCTTTAATTTCTACTGCTAATTCTATCCCTACTTTTTTATATAATGTATGAGCTTTTTTCAATGTGTTGGTATAAATATGTCCTTTTTTCGAGCTACTAGGGTATTCAGACCCGTTTTTAGCTTGGATTTCGAACCTGCTATTTATATAGAAATATGGGTCTTCTTTTTCTCTTCTTGGCATATTGGTTATGATTTTGCTATCCTCGCGAGATTTCAAGCTTTGTACGTGATTCTTTGGATATTTGGGCATGCTTCTCAAGGACATTGTTGAAATCCAGATAGGCTATGGTCTACTTTCTTCAGACTATTATTAGTGTAGTATATGTATGGTAAAGAGCCATCTCGGGGTTCGAATTACTAGTAATTCCCGATATACTTATTCTTCCTGCCTATGGCCTACTTAGATGGCTCATAGCTTGGTTACTTACCCTGGGGCTATACTACCCTACCTGGGTGTTCAAGCTCACTTTATAACATAGTGTGGTTGGGGGATGAGTAACACTTTTTGTGCGTATTATTTATACGATGACTCTGGAACGTAGTGAGGTTGGTGAGGGGGTTATACTAGTGATTATAGCTTAATAGTTATCCCCTGATTTTAGGCTAGTGACTTTAGAGTTGATCTAGGTAGGTTGATTAGGGTGTGTATGCTCTTTGGCCTAGATAGCCGGATGCGACTTCGCTGGATAGTTAGTAGCCCTATGCGATGATGTTGTACCCTATCCCGGTGCGAGGTTAGGAGTGAGTTGTATGAGAATGAGCTACGATAGTTCCATATTTTTTCTTGTATGGGTGTGCACTTGACCCTTAAAGAGCTCCCTCTGATAGTTGTGACATCTTTGATGTAATTACTCGAGGCTCGGGATCGTAGTTGGGCTAGGAGAGGATATACCTCGTGACTAGGGCTTTGCAGCCATCCTATGGGTTCCAGTTAGTAGCCTTAGACCAGTTTAGCCTATTGATTGATTTTATGTAGCGAGCATGCATTAGACATTTTTAAAAGGTAACTTGATATTGACAGAATAATAATCCAAAATTGATTTCTTATATGTATTTGTACTTTCCACGGTTGTGCTTATGAGCAGTATAGAGCTATTCTCCACACTACCTGAGGCTATTTTCTCACTATCGTTGTGATTTTTGGACATTGCCTACATGATGGCAGTTAGGTCTTACTGAGATATGGATTTTTCCTATATGGATGGACTTGAGTTTCCACTGAGATATGATATACGGGTTGAGTTTGATGACTATGACACTAATTAAATTTTTACGAGGAATTTGTACGTGGGATTGGATCCCTCTATGGACCCTTCTACCTGGGTCGCTATTCCCGAAGCATGTTGCGTGGCTGGGGGAGGGGTAGGTTGGGTAAGTATACGAGGAAGATTATAGAGTCATGTACCGGTGAGGGTGCGTATAAACACTATTTATTTTTGAACACCTCTTGTATTGCATAATTCTCTCTTGGTTGCACTCCTCGAGAATTACGGGCTTAGTTGTACTCCTCGAGAATTATGAGGGGAGTTCCGTTGGGTTAATTATATGTTTAGGTGATGGTTAATAGCTAGGCTTGTTTTCTACTCTTTGGTGTTTTTGATTACTTTCCTTGTCGTAATTACTATAGCATTCAGTGGTTATATTACTAGTGTTATTCTTTTTTTATTTGGTCCTTACTTATGTTCGTCATGTTGGACCTCCAGGTATGTTCACTTTTGGTCATGCTCTGCTTGTGACCCGAGTCTATGTGTTATACCTTGTTAATGGCTTCCTTTATACTTGTTAGATGATACCGTACATACTGATAGTTGATCCTTCACTGCACTCACTAGCAATTACTGTAGGCGCCCTTACTGTTTTACATTACATACTAGTGCCCTAGTTACTTTTAATCACCATTTACCTTGCTTATGCTTACTTTTTTCAGGGTCGGCCTATGATGCCTACTGGGTACCCGTTGTTTTTGGTACTTATACTAAACTTTTATATTTTTTCCTGATACAAGTCTTAGTACGAGTCATATGGATGGACGCGATCATGCGGACTAGCTTGGTGTTGTTTAGGCGATATAGTGAGCAGTTGGAGTTCATGATAGCCAGTATTCCTTCTATCTCTACAGTTATTCTACTTAGAGTCTGGATAGTTATTTTTAGTTTTTACCCTGTTGTGGGTTGTATTCTGTACCCTTTCTGTATATAGATGCTCTACAGCCACGATACCATGTTCTGGATAGTCATGTTTGATTGTGTAGTTTCATGTTCTACTTGATTTCATCTTATCATCTCCTTATTCTTTTATTTTGGGTTCTTGGAGTTGGCCCGCCACTACTTGCTCTAGGCCAAAATTAGGCTTCTGTATACTTGAGATGTAGACACTATTAGAACTCATTTTCGGGTTGTGATAATCTTTTTATAATTTTATTTTTTGTTTAGTCTTCGAGTCGGGTCTGTAGCAAGAAAAGTGAGAAAGTACTTCAAAGGTTGCTACCAAAGCTTTTAGTTGCTTGAAGCAAGGAAAATGGCCAGCACACGAGAAAAAGGTTCATTTAAAGTGTATATAGACAAAGTATCCAATGAAATACCATAAACTAATAGGTTTTGGACTCATCAAAAGAAAAAGACTCAGTAGAGGATGGATTGGGGAACTTTTGAAACAGAAGTGTAAAAAAATTCCCAAAGCACGTAGGTGGCTAGAATTTAGGTCAGTAATCAGAACAATTCAACGAGTTTCACCAAGTTAAAACCTGGGTTGAACCGGAGAAAGACAGGAGCAGTCTTCTTTAAAGTCAAGGATATAAATCAACCAACGCCTTTTAAACTCACAAATCTTTTTTTGTTAAAACAAGAACAAAGTAATATAGGAAAGTTGCTTACAAAAGGAGAACACCATGAAAGGATAGTATTTCAATTACTCACTTTTTCTTTTTTTCATAGTAACATTTTAGGGAATAAATACCTTATCTCTTTTTTGCACAGGGAAAAAATACCATGATTGCGTGGTGACCTTATGGAACAAACACCCTAATAGAAATTTAGAGAACAAGTACCTTAACTCTTTTCTGCACAGTGAACAAGCACCGTCATTGCATGTTGACTTTAGGGAACAAACACCCTAATGACATTTTAGGGAATAAGAACCCTATCTCTTTTCTGCAAAGGGAACAAACACCCTATTTGCATGTTGATTATAGGGAATGAACACCCTAACGACAATTTAGAGAATAAAAACCCTATCTTTTTCTACACAGGGAATAAATACCCTAGTTGCATGTTGATCTTAGGGAACAAACAACCTATCTATTTACTTCACAAGAAACAAGTATCCCAGTTTCGTGTTGACCTTAGGGAACAAACACCCTAATGGCATTTTTGGGAACAAACACCCTAGTTGCATGTTGATCATAGGTAATGAACAACCTAATGTCATTTTAGCAAAAACAACACCTTATCTCTTTTCTGTATAGAGAACAAACACCCTGGTGACATTTTAGGGAACACATACCCTATCTTTTTCCTCCACAAGGAAAAAAAACCCTAGTTGCATCTTGACTTTAGGGAACAAGCACTATATCCTTTTTTCTGAGAACAAAAAACCTAGTGGCATTTTAAATTTTAAAAGACGCACTTCCTAGTTGGAGCTTTGATTCATCTTAGTTATTGTTGATCTTACTTATTGTTATGATTTCGCTAACCCTCACAAAATTCTCTAGTGTAAACTGGGGAATAAAAAAGAATTTTTTCTTTCTTCGGTGTTTTTTATTTTTTCATATTTTACAGTATTCGCTTGGGAAATGAGAGCAATTCAAGCAAGTGAGGGTCAACATCGATAACAGAAATCTTATTTCAAGTTCAGAAACCCGCCGAAAAAATAGAAAAAACTTTTATTTCAAGCTTAGGATCCCACCTGAAGAACATGAAATAGTCTATGGAGAAAGATTTCACTTGAAAGTTCAACATCAAAATGCTTTTTATAATTTAAAAGAGTATGAAGATTCAAGTTAAGACTCAAGAGAAGATGCATAGATAGGATTTCATATTTGTGTTTTTTTTATTGTAAGTTTTTTAATGTAATGACAGGAACCGTGGACCGTAGCCTCGACATAACCTCACTCGACTCTCCGTCTCAATATGTTTCACCCTTTTTATTTTTGAACTACAGTGACCTGATTCCCTTATAGCCTGGGATATATAGGATGTTCTAAACCAGGACTCGGTCGGATATTTCCTTCTCTTCTTGATTAATGGTCATGTCAAATCATGTGTGGTCTATTTCTTTGTTTGGAAATATTCATATTCTGTAATGAACCTCATGGTTATTTATGATAAGTACGCGATGTTTTGTATTCTAGAGCATTTTAGTAGTTTTTCCAAGTCATTTATGACTTGATGGGACCGGTAGTTCGGATCCTTGGAGACTCGGTTGAGAAATATCTCAAATTGTCTATTTTAGAGCCTGAAACTAAATACTCATTGACCAAAGTCAACTTTCCTTCAAAACGAGCTCGAAATTTAATTATGATAGTTCTTTTAGCTCTAAAATGCCAAACAAAGTCAATATTGACCTTAAGTTTGTGTTTTGGATTTTTCGTGTGCAATTTTTGCTAATTTTTGGATTCTAGTTAAGTTTAAGGCCTAAAGTGGAACTTGAGTGGTAAATTAATTCTAGGGATATCGGAATGAAATTCTGATGCTTCCATAAGCTCGTAATGGTGAATTTAGGCTAGTTTGACCCTTAGTATGCTTCCCATGGTGTTCGTGCTTGTTTTGAGTCATTTTTCGAAAAGTCGAAAAAATTCACAATTTTGGTTAGAGCTTGGATGGGGGGTCATTTTGCTCAAACGACCTCCGATGTAAATTTAGTCCATTCCTTTGAGTTTGGAATATGTTTTCCACTCAATATTCATAGATGATTTGTCAAATTTGTACTCCATTTCAATTCTGACATACCGATTGAAAATCCTAAAAAATCTGCAGCAGAAACAACAGCTGGGCTATCACAATTTGCATCACGTCGTGATGCCACTCATGATGGCCCAATTGCCATTTCACCTAAAATTCAATCATGATTGGGATCACGGCATGATGGAATCCCATCACGATTGGGATCATGTCGTGATCCCCTGTAATTGCTGGAAATTAGTATATAAATCCCTGCACGACCCTAATTTTTTATTTCAGTAAAACTACTTCGTTTCAACCCATTTTTGATTCAAAATATTCTCCCAAACCTAATCCCAAGTATGGGCACATTTCCCACTTTGTTTCCTTTGACTTATACGCAATTTGGTAAGTTTTTTCTTCGAATTATGTCTTGAAACTCTTCAAATCCTTAGTTTTCACATTAATGACACCAAGAGTTGAAATTGATGAAATCACCCATAATCCATTTATTTTCGAGTAATTCTTCTTTATTTCAATACACATTGCTTCTAGTATCAATTATACACCGGAATTCCAACGTTAAATCCATAAAGGTTGAATCTTTGACCCCTTTAAGGTCAAATCTGTCCGGGCTGTTTTGAAGCCCTTCTCGTACTCAAATTGCGCTCAATTTTCAAGCACAAGTTCCTAATGACGTTGGGAATCCCCTAGTGAAGTTTTTTTCCATACTGGTGAGCGGGCCTTTACAAGCCCATTTTAGGCCCAGACCACAACTTAGCATAAAATACACCGTTTGAGTCGTATTAATATATAGAATTTTTTGGCGTAAGTTTTAGATTATTTGGAGAACATTTGATATCAGTTGAAGTACAATTCTTGAGATTGCAGCTCTTTGTCGTCGGACGACAGGTAGGCTCCGTGGGGTTATCTTTGAGCTGATAACTTTAATAACTATACTAAGTAGATTTCATAGGTTGGATAGCTAGGTTGTATAATAACCTAGTACCATTTCTTCATCCGTTCTATGTTGATATTTATATGTTGGCACCCAATTGATATGGTGCCGGAGACTTAGAATTTGACTAGAGATACCTGTGCAGGGTATATGATGTTGATATTACATGATCAATTGTAGATTTGTACTTATTGATATATTGTGCATTCATAATACGAAAGATTGAGCCTATGGCTCTGATGAGAGTGCATTGGGATTGGGTCAGTATCACAACATGATTTTTGAGCCGCAGAAGCTAAAGGCAAAATTTTGATAATAATGACGAATAACGTGATCTGAGGAAGAGGAACATTTAATGGTAATATAAGTAATAACTTTTCACTATTTTTGACTCGGCATTGTATCGAGCACCCGGTTATACTATTTTACTTGTTGTAGCCCAGGCTTTACCTCCTGGGAACGGAGAAATATCGGTTGACTAATTAATATTGGCACTTGAGTCCAACCCAAAATCGACAGTAAGTACAACTGCTGGAACTTGAGTTTGTCGTCTTATGGTAGTGAGTATAGCTTTTGAGATTTATCACATTACTAGTTTTGGATACATGATACCTGATCTATTGCAGATATTGGTGATACTATGATATATATATAGGAGTTGTACGCCTCGATTTGTCAAGAAGTGCTTGAAGGTAGGATTGATATAAGGCACGATATGCCAGACTATTTGGTATGAGACGCAAGATGACAGTCTTGAGACCTTAGAGGCTCTATGATTTAAGATGTGAGGTTATGATAACGTTAGAATTGTACGTGGTGACACACCTCTGTGGACTGTGCCTTCGAGCTGCAGCTGACCAGAGGGGGGTATAGGAGATAGGAGAGTGTTATACCAGAATGTTTAAGTTATCCTTCCATGGGTTCTTCCTGCTGGGCCTACGGGTACCGAAGGATATGCGTACACAAGACTTGTTACTTCATGCATGTGTTATTTTCTGCACTTGTTTTCTTCAGTGTACCCTGACTGAGATGTAAGGCCTACGGTGAGTGTATTTTTGTGGTGTGCGTTGGACTTGTTTCTAGGGGACTTACCAGGGTTTTATTTGCATTATTTTATTATTTTTCTTACTGTTTAGTTGTTATTATTGGATAGATGATACCTCATGTTATGTGAGATTGTTGTGCCATACACTATCCTCCACTTGAGGTTACTGGTATATCGTCCTGTTCTACTCGTATCTTCTTTGATTCTTATTTATTTGCATTATTATTTCACATATTTTGTTGCAAGATATCCGGGTGTGTCTTCTTTTATTTCCTGAGATCCTGTATGTGATTAGCTAGCGCTACATGTCTACTTGCTATTTGATTTCTATTTGAGTAGCTAGCTTCCCTTGTTGTTCTATTTGCTTCTGTGACCCTTTTCTTTGTATTTCGTTATATACTATTTTTTTATTGTTATGTGCTCAGTGGGCCCTTGAAGCCTACTGAGTACGGGTTGCTTCAGCAACTTGTACTCATACTACACTTGCACATGTGTAGATCCGATTACAGGTTCCCGATCGTGATTTACAGAGTTGTTCATTCGGATTCTATCTACTTTAGAGATTCAGGGTGAGCTTGGCGTCCGGCTTCTACCTGCTTCTCTTCAACTTTGGCATTATTATTTGATCTCAATGTATTTCGGAGATACAGTTGTAATTAGACCTATTTCAGATTTATTACTTCCATATTTAGTGGTTCATTTGACACTGATACCGAATTTTGGGGTGTTTATTTAATTCTTAAAACTTTTGCATTTAATTATCTTTTGACTATTGATATACTTTCTCATTTTGATATAGTATTTCTCCGCTTCGGCTTCGAAATACGGGATTTGGTTCTCCTACTGATGGTATAGTAGGTGCCATCATGATCCGCAAAATCGGGTCGTGACATATTCTCAATCAAAGAAGGGAAAATATAGATACGTAATATTTGACCCTCCCAGCATCTCATATAGTTTTAGTGCAATATTTTTCTTTTGATATAATTTAAGGTTTTAACTTTTAGCTTATCATTATATATAGAGTACTTTAATCATATTTCACTTTTGGAAAATC
>JBDJHY010239953.1:0-20430 GCA_039654485.1 Withania somnifera
TCTCTCCCATACCTTATAACGATTACCACTCTTTTACCCAATATATTGGCTCTTCGCAACTTTATCATTCTTTACAATAATGGTATATGCACCTATCCTAATACCAAACTGAATAATCCTTATTTTTTATTGGGTACTGGGATACTGAGTTTACCTCTTGATTTTGGAGAGTGGTGTAGCGTGGTATGGGTACTAAGGTTTATTTGAGCACAGAATTTCATCCCCATACAGATAATTAGTCCAAGAGGACTATTCGGGTCCTGGAGGACATGTTGAAATCTTGTGATCTTTATTTTGTTTGTTTTTTGGATCAATATTTATCTTTGGTAGAGTTTAAGTATAACAACAGCTACCATTCTAGTATTCAAATGGGTCCGTTTGAGGCTTTGTATGGTAGGCGGTGTAGTTCGCCTATTGGATAGTTTGATGGTTTTGAGTCTAGATTTCAGAGTACTGACCTACCTCGGGATGGCTTGTATATGGTTTGATTAATTTAGTTTAGGTCTGGGGCTGCTTAGAGTAGGCAAAAGAGTTATTAAGACCAATTATGTGTTTTGTAGTTCAGTATGGCTGATAGATACCTATTGCATGTATCACCCATGAAGGGAGTTATGAGGTTTGGTAGAAGAGGAGCCCTCATTACGTTGGCCTTTTTGAGATTCTAGATTAGATTGGTAGTGTTCTTTATAAGCTAGCCTTGCCTCATATATTTTTAGTTGTGCACCTAGTGTTACCCAATTAGTCGAATGTGTTGCGATATGATTTGCTTCAGGTTGGAGAGGGTCGTTCAATAGTTGAGGAGCCATTTTTTGTTTTATCTTGAGAGATGAGAAAGTTTAAATATTTTGAGATTTTGACGGTTAAAGAAAAGTGGAGAGATTTAGAGGAGTACACTTGGGAGATTGAGAATGAGTTGAGGTCTCATTATCCCATATGTTCGAGCCTTTAGGTATTGCCTTTTTATAACTTTAGGGGATGAAAGTTCTATCAGTAGTGGATGTTGTAATGACCCTTATGTTCATTTTTGCAATTTCGCATTTCTTGGATTCTAGAGCTCTCCTATAGCATCCCTAAGTCATTATGACTTATTAAAACCGGTGGTTTAGTTCTTGAGCTATTCATTTTGTTGATATGATTATTTCCCTATTATAGAGCTTTTATAACTGAAATCATTAAATTTAGTCAACATTCTGTGTAAACAGTCTCAGAATTAAATTATGACAGTTTCATTAGCTCTGAACTATGGATTTTAGTCTAGTTTACCCTTTGGTTCGAGGCTGGGATCATTGAAATGGAAAGTCTTAGGTCTACATACATTAGTAGTAGGTTATGCTCCTATTATTGAAAAGGAGTTATCCTCCTCAAAATCCTTTCCCCTTTGGTTGAGTATTGAGTTTGTGCGATTTTGTGTGTTTTATGTGCTTAAAGTTTCCATTTTGGAGCTTGGATGGTCATTTGTGATCGGCGCCTTAGATTGAAAATTTGTCTGCTCTATCAACTCCAAAATGTACAGTTTTGATTAGGTGAATTATTCGTTTGGGTTCCAAAACAACCAATCATTTGAAGTGCATGGTTAGAATTTTTTGAAGATTGTCAAAGTGTTGACTTTGACAAACATTTCATCGAAACAACCTCAAATTAGAATTTTTTTTCTATGTCATTGAGTTCGAAATGTCATTTCCATACAGTTTTCATATTTTTTTGGGTTCATCGGACCTCTAATGCATTTCTATCCTTATTTGGAGTTGAGTTTTCTTGCAGGTTTCTGTTGTATCTAGTGTCTGGTGCGCCCTTCTTTGAGATTGTGGAAAGCTCTCTCTCAATCACGATGCATCTGTCCGATTCCTCTTTGCGATTGCAGACTACTATCATGTGATCGTGTAACTCTCTGTCCCTTCCATTTCACGATTGTGACCCACACTTCACGCGGTCGCGATGCATTGTGACCTGGCAGCTCGCGATCGCGAGCCTTTCTTACACTATCGCATAGAAGATCTGTCCAGCAACTATAAATAGATGGAAAACCCAATTTTTTGATCCTTTTTTCTTCATTGTTTCACCTCCAAACACTCAAAAGTCATTATTAAAATACTTGGTTCATCGCATCAGCTTGTGGGTAACATGGAAAGCTAATATCTTCGGTTATGCTTCGATTCTTGGTAAGTTTGCATATTAATTTCATTGAATTTCACCCAAGAATCCCAAATTTTCTTTACTTTATTTGAATGATTTCAAAACCTTTCCTCTCTCGTCTTAGCTTCAAACTTTGGTTTAGGTTCTCTACAATATGGGGAATATTTTGATACCCTTTGTTAAAAAATTTGGTTTCGCAAGTTGTTTTGACCCATAATTTGACCCTACTATTTTTATTGATTTATGGGTATCATTGGACTCGTATTAATGTCTAGATTATGTTTTTGATAGTCACATGATCTCGGGATATCATTTATGCTATTTTAGATTATTTAAAGCAGTCCGGCATCTTTGATGCTGTATTTGTTAGTGCTTCATCGAAGGATGGGTAGGCTATGCTTACGATCTTAGATTGGATCTATATGGGGAATAAATGTGATATATAGACATCATTGGGTTGGGATGTCTAGGTTGCACCCATGACCCTATCCACTCTTTTATTACATCGTTTTTGCTACGAATTGTTGTTATATTCGCAATATAAGTTACCCAATGACCCTGAGTGATCTTGATAAACCTTGGAACATAGATTATGGGTAATGGGAATGTCGGTGAGCCCCGTACATTAACTTGGTTGGTTATGCCTGCAATAGATATTGAGCCCATGCAGGGCCGTAGGGCTTTCCTGTAATATTGTTGTGATTGTGCATATCATCATGAAACACATGTTCTGATGCATTCATTTCCACAATTTCATGGAAAAGAGTCTGATATCACTGATTTTGAAACCTTGAATGTCCCTTCGATCCATTTTTGACATTATGAGACTACATTAAGTAGATTCGAGATATTTTACCAATTTTTGATGACATGTGAGGTAAAGTATGGCATAACTACTATTTTTAGACATGTTTTAGACTTGGTGCAGCCCGAGATCTATGCGTTGATTTATATAAATGATTTAGACTCGTGGTACTACTTCGGAATTAGGGACTCCCATACTATAGTTGAGATTGATATTGTACTACTCTAGACTTGGAGACTCTCATGCATCCATTGAGATTAAGATTGTACTACTCCATACTGGTACTTCCATGTACTTGGGTACTTCCATGCTTCCGTTGAGATTGAGATTGTATTACACTGGACTTGGAGACTCTCATGTATCCGTTTATACTGAGATTGGAATTACTTTTGACTTGGGGACTCTAATGGATCCATTGAAATTTAGAAGGTATCATCTCAGATTTGGTAAAGGTTGGTATTCTTGAAGACTCAGATATATTTCACATGTATCAGTACCACTTGTATTCATGTTGTGTTTCCTTTTGATACTTGTTTTCTTGTTTGTGCCTTCTAGTTGTATGGGAGGCTAGGGGGTGAGTTTTACTTTTTTGTATTTCTTGGTATTATGGGTTTTGTGGAGACTCTCATTTCCTTACTATTATTCTAATTACCTATTAACTGTAAGGTTTTACATGTTGGATTCCCTATCATGTCTCCCTTAGTGATACACTTGTTGTTCGCACTCCCTTATTCCTTTTATTTAAGGTTATCAGTGTACCGCCTTATTTGTTGTTCGGTTTTTTATTTTTGTTAGTTGATAATGGATTTACTTATGATCTCTTTCCTTGCATTACTTAAACCTTCATGTGATTAGTGTCTAGTTACTTAGGGTATTTACAAGCATATCATATTAGCTAGCCTCCCTACATGCTCTTTTTGTTGATTCTCTGTAACTTATTGCTTCTTATCTATTTATTTATCATCTTTATTGATTATATATTCCCATCCGGTCTAGTCTGTTAGGTACCCATTATTTTTGGTACTCATTCTATGCTTCTACATCTTTTAGTGCAGTTCCAGGCACGGGTGATCAACGCTGCTTCTGTTCGAGGTTTGATTTTATTATTGAGGTAGAGGACCACTCTTGGTGTCCGGAGTAGATCTTTTATCTTTCTTAGTATTTATTTCTGTTAACGTACCAAGACCGATATTGTATTCTCTTTTTTAGACCTTTTACACTTTATACTCGTATTTTTGTGGTTCATGTACTTGAATGTCAAATTTTGGGGCTTTATTTAACTTATCTATAGACTTCTGTTTGTCCATGTCCCTCTTTAACACTAATCTTCACAATTTAGTTACAATTCATGCTTTTCTTATTATTGGGTGGTTCTGCTATGGTGGGGTGTAAGTGTCTTCATTACCTGAAAAATCAGGTCGTGACACCCTAACATATAAGTCCATCCATGGTGCAAAGGGTACATCTGAGGAGCAAAAAAACAGACTATTGGGATGGATTTTGAAAATCAATAGGCCAAAGAAAAAGAACAACTATCTAAGTTTGTCAATACTCTTCACTTTTCCATCTCAATCATAACTAACCTATATATCTCAACTCATCATTAATAACAAGCTTTTCTCAATTTAATCATCGTCATTCATGAGTCTTGATCAGTTTAATAATCATAGTCATATGCCTTTCTCACTTTAACCCATAAGGATATAAGTAATCTCACATCATTAGGACTGTAATATCCAGGCCTATAATCTCATCTAAAATTTGAAACTCAATCCAGTAATATAGCCAACAAAGAGGAAGAAGAAATTTAATATTAATAATTGATATATATAGTTAAAATAATTGATATCAAGTAAATCCAAAAAGTATATAAAACAATAAATAGAATTATATAGGGAAAAATATTAAAGTATCACTACAAGTATAATAAAAAAGTAAAGCAAGATAAGGAGAATGATTTGGCAAGTATGGCTTTTATATGTTTAGAAAATACGATTAATTGGTGAGTTAACATAAAGTTGAAGATTAGAAAAGTCAACACCTATATCCAAGAAAGTGAATTAAATAGGAAATATGACTAGTCAAGTACAGAAAACAATGATCAATGACCCATATAATCAGACAATAGAACTAGGATGTCAATTGCATGGATCAATCAATGAGCGTGCTATGCACTGCAATAAAATATCAAATAGTATGATGCATGTCTTTCCTATGATACACACTGGCTGCTCACATGGCTATCCAAGACCTATTGGGAACTCACAAGGTCCACGTAATAGTCTGTAACTATTTCTCTTCAAACTATAATCACATCACGGGCCTGGAACCATTTTCCTTTGATTCTTAAACAATATAAATATGCAGAATCATTCCCTTTCGATCCATATATATCATTATCCATGTCAAGACCTAATTTCTCGGATCATGAGGGCACCTACTATACCACCAGTATGATAACCAACCCTGTAGTCCGAAGGCGAAGCGGAGGACTACTATATCAAATGCAAAAAGCACAATTTTAATAAATACTATATGAATGAATAAATCAGAAGTATAAAGAATCAAAATGCCCAAAACCTAGTATTAGTGTAATACAAAACCTCGAAGTATAGAACAAGAAATCAAAGTCTAATACAACAGTATCTCCAAAAATACATAGAGACCCAACGAAAGACTGAAGAGAAGCAGGAAAATTTGGATGCCAAGCTCACCTTGAATCTCTGAAAGCCAATGGAGTCTTCACGAACAGCGATTTGTGAATCAAGGTTGGGCCTGTACTCAAATCTACACATGGGAAAGTGTAGTATGAGTATAAGTTGTCGAAGCAACCCATGCCCAGTAGGCTTCGAGGGCCAACTAGGAACATAAAAATAATAAGACCAGTAAATAATGAAAGACAATAAATAGGGTCACGGAAGCAAATAATACATCATGGAAGCTAGCTACACAAATACGAATCAAGTAACAAGTAGAACATGTATCGCTATCTAATCACATAACAGGATTTTAGGTAATGAAGGAATACGTACCCGAAATCCATGCAATAGTATATGTGAATAATAACAACATTAATCAGGAGTCAAAAGAAGGCAGTAGGAGAACATGGATAGTATATCAGTAACCTCGAGTAAGGGATGAATGAATGAATAATAAAATAACGCAAAATATCCCACATAACACGAAATATCAATAACCTACAAGAACAGCTAAGCAGTAATAATGGTACTAAAGTAATGCTTATAAATGTTGTTAAGTCCCCTAGAAAGAAGCACAATGTACATAGAAAATATGCTCACCCGTAGGCCTCCCATATGACCAGGGGTATACTGAATAAAACAAGTAAAGAAAAGTAAATACACACCATGAAGTAACCAGTCCTGTGTACGTTTCTCCTCCGGTACACGTATGTCTAGTAGGCAGAATCCCTATAAAGCTACCCTAAATATTCCCGATATATCTCTCCTCCATCTTATACCACCCCCTCCCCCCTCCCGTGTCGCCACAGCTTGGAGGAAAGGTCTATAGAGGTATGTCACCACGTACAATCACTAATATCATCATAACCTCATATCCCAAATCATAGAGCCTCAGGTGTCTCATAGTCTAGCATCCTATACCTCATATCAATAATATCATCAAGTTGTACATGGAAAGTCATGGCGTACAATGCCTCAATATATTGGTAACACCAATATCCTTAATAGATCAAGTATCATCAAGTCACCACAACCAGTAAGTGCTATAAGTGTCAAAAATCTATACTCACTGTCTTACGACGACAGACTCAAGTGCCAGCAGTTGTTCTCACTGTTGAACGGAGTCGTTCTTAAGTCCCAGCATTAAGTAGACAAATGATAATTCCCGGTGCTAGGGTTTAAAGCCTATGCTAAAATAAGTGAAAATAGTATTACCAGGTGTACAATACATTATCGAGTCTAAAACAGTTGAAAGGTTATTACTTATATTATTATTAGAATATTCCAAATTATTAATTTATATCATTATTATGAACATCAGTCTCTAGCCTCCGAGGCTCAATAATCGTGTGGTGATAATGGCCTAGCCCAAATGCACTATCATTGGAACCAAAGGCCCAACCTCTCATATTCAGAATGTACAACATATCAGTAAGTATATATAAATGTGATCATGTACTAACAACTGCATATGCCCTGCACATGTATCACTGGACAACTCCTAAGTCACAGGCACCATAAAAATCTAAATTCCAATATATATTTATATATCAACGAGGAAACGGATGATGAAATGATATAAGGTTACTATAACAACATAGATAACCAACCCATGGATGCTATTTAGTACAATTATTAAATCTATAAGCCCAGAGAAAGACCCACGGAGCCTACTTGTAGTCCGATGATAAAGCATTGAAAGCTCACCGATGTCACTCTGACTTATATTGAACAATCTCCAACTGCTCTGAAACTTGCATAAAAGTATTCCATATGTTACGAGTCTAACGATATAAACTATGCTATATTTTGAAATAGGCCCAAAATCAGGCCTAAATTGGGCCTGCGGGGCCCGCTTATTGGAACTAAAAAATGAACTTCACCATGGGGTTCCCAATTTTACTAGGAACCCATGCTCCAAATTGAGCACAATTCGAGTATGAGAAGGACTCCAAAACAGCCCAGATAGATTTAACTATAACGGAGTCAAAGATGCAAATCTATGGGACTAAAATTAGAATTCGGTGAATTAACTATACTATACAGCAACATATACTCGAGGAATGAAGAATTGTGCAATAATTGTTGGATTATGACAAGGGTTCATCAACTTCACCACATATGGCCATTAATGGAGGAAAAATAAGAATTTCAAGAATTAAAATGAAGAATAAACTTACACAAGTTGCATAGAAATCGAAGGGCAACACTTGGGGATTTTTTCCAACCTTGGATTGATGTTTTGAATGAGTTTTTCACAAAGGAATGGGTCGAAACATAAGTGATTTTGCTGAAATAAAGATTGAAGATTGTTCAGGGATTTTATAAAACTTCCAGGTAATTAATACATCGCGATCGCATCATAAAGGGTCGTGATCGTGTAGGATACTAAAAAAGGGCATCATGATCGCGTAACTAAGCTACACGATCGCGTAGAGAAACTGGGAAAGGCTTCATCGCGATTGTGTGAGAGGCTTCACAATCGCAAAGTGTACTGGATCAATGCATCGCGATCGAATGAAGAAACTTCCTGATTGCGAAGAAGAAGTCAGTTGCATCAGTTGTAGGTTTTTGACAGCAGAAATCAAAAAAAGGAATGCTCTGAATCACCACTCCAGGTTACTCAATAAATAACTATGCACGCATGCCCAAAATAAGATTCTGGACTCAACGGCGCAGTCAAAATTGAAATCTAAGGTCGTTTCAGGAAATTTTGACCAAGTTAACCCTTAGGGTTAAAATCATGAAATTTCCACCAACACCTCAAAAATACAATGAAAAGTCCAGAAAATGTACCAACACCTCCACTAGCCTAAAATCACCATTTCAGAGATGATGGAAGCATTAGAAATTTGATCCAACACTTCGAACACCAAAATACCACCCAAGCTCCAAACTAGGCCATAAACTTAACTAAAATCAAGAATGAGCACAAATTGCAAGTAAAAACTCCAAAATACAAACTTAAGGTCAATCATAACTTTGTTTGGCATTCCAGAGCTAACAAACTGTGAAAATTTAATTCTGAGATCGTCTTGAAAGAAAGTTGACTTTAGTCAATGAGTACTTAGTTTTAGGCTCTAAAATACAAAATTTGAGATATTTCTCAACTGAGCCACTAGGGATCCGAACTATCGGTCCCATAAAGGCATAAATGACTTGGAGAAACTACTGAAATGCTCTAGAATATAAAATATGATGTATTTCTGATAATGATCGTGAGGGTCATTATAATCCTCTTTTTCTTTCTTTTTGATATCATTCAATCACATCTTTTAAGAGTTAAATTTCCATTTCTGTGATTCAAAATCCAACAACAAATGTGCAATATTAAATGTCATTCATAAAAATGGCCACTTTAACTCAACTATATTAATAAAGGTCCCAATATGGGAAAACACAGATAATCAACTCATAAGTTCAATAAAAACCCACAACAGTGTGAAAGATCAACTAAAGACAACCAAACATGTATAATATCTAATAAAGAATCAACCGAGTTAATATAATCCCATATGGGTATGTCAAAAGCTACACAATATCCCAACTCAATAAAAAGTCATGTAATCAAAGAATTTACAATAATCTTAATTCCTTTGTTTTAACCTTACATGTTTGTCCGTAGTATACTAGTGAATAATCATCACTTCACTCACACGGACCCAATAGTCACCATTACACATAATCACCTAAACACTTGGTACAAAAGTCAATCAACCTTAAGTTTCCTTAAATTCAAAGAAATATTTTCAAACTTGGGATTTCCCTTTCCTTAATGCATCCAAAATCATAAAATTTGTTCAAATATGGATTTTCTATAATAAACATGCATTAGCTTAGTTTTGAGGACTTTAAAACATGGTTTTATGTATAAATGTGCATATATTGTATAAGTTGATGTTAATGTTGACCATTATATGTGTTAGGTGGTTTATATTTTAATTGATTTCATACAAGATCAACAATGGTCAAGCCAATGTTAGACAAGATAACTAGTCAAACCAGCCTAAGTTATGCTTGCTCTTGTGTAGTTTTAATGAGCTTTGTGTATTGTATGGTCTATTTCTTGTGATAAGTTATTGCAAGAAACTGGTGGATAATTTTTAGATTCTAAATGGTTTAATACATGGTATACACAAGTAAATAAGTATCAATTAAGATGAGAAGCTTTGGATGTGATTCGGGGCAGGTGTGAAGTTGACTGACTGACTAACGTTCCACACCAGAGACTAATCAAAAAGAACAAAGATTTTTGGTAGTAGGTATAATGATAAGAATACATTCCACAGAAAAACTATAGATAATTGAAAACTTGTGTCCTATATGGACTACTAGGTGTGCCGCACAAAAGCCGTCTTGATTGTAATCTGATTTTTGGGGGCTTTTCTAGTCCTAGTTTGACTGGGAAAAACAAATGGGCCATGTACCTAATACCTTTGAGACTTTGTAGGAAATGTTTTAAGTTCAATTTAAAAATCACTTGGCATATTTTTTATACACCTTTGGATCAACACACAAGAGGGGGAAAAGAAGAGGTCAAAGAGAGCTCTATGTTAGGGTTCTTCTTTTTACTTTTCTAGTAATAGTTTTTACATTATGAATTCATATTTCATGGTTCTTTATAATACTATAGAGTGGATAAACACACTCATTCTAATTTTGAGTCTATAAATCAATATGATTTAGTTTAATCCATAATTAGTTTATGATTGATTATACTACATGGTTGTTCTTATAATCTTTTATTACTATTCTAAGGAGTCATGAACCTTGGAATAAACATATATTCTCATGCTGAACTTCAGGGAGAGATGTATGAGTTAGAATATGGATTTATAAGGAGTCATATTAGCTGATTGGTAAAACAAAATATATATTTACGACCAGGATAGGAATATACCTAGTTCTTCTTATTTGATTCAAAATGGGAAGATAGCTATGTCGTTTACAAATTATTTTTTATCATTGTAACATAGACATAGGATTACATGTGAATGGGTGATTATAGTCTCAAAAGACCTTAGTTACATGATTAACCTTGTGATCAACAACTAATATTACTAATTAAATTAGTGAAGAGTTATAGTTGGACATGAATGTTATGTATGCCTAAATCTTGAACTTCTCTTTGATAGTGTTTCACAATCAGTACTTGTCGTTGTTATTTTTATATTTTAGATTACAACTAAACCACCTTTTATTTAATTGTTTCTTGAACTTACTTAATTTATAATCATTACTAAAATTGATTTTTCTCTAACAACAAGTCCTTGTGGGTATGACAAGCCAGCTTTGAAAAGAGTCACTATATTATTTCCAAGACCATGTACACTTGCATATGTGTTTTGATAAAACAAGTTTTTGTGCCATTAGTGGGGAACTTTTTATATTTGCAAATTTTGTTATAGTTTTGTGGTTTTATTATCAGAGTTCTACTTATCCTGGTCTTAGATCTCATCTTGCAGGTACAGGTTTGATTTTTGAGTTAAGTTGGCATGGGAAAGGTATTTGGTTGAACCACATCTGTAGCCTAAGAAACTCTTACACCAGCTAAGAAACCAAGCAGCACTTATCTATCCTATACCACTGATTTAGCAGGATAGCATTGTTTTAGAAACTATGAAATCTAGACATGTATGCAAAGTAGTAATGTCACTCACTACCAATGCTACCTCTGACATCCGCCAATAAGAAATTGGGGTTGAATTCAAGCTCAAATAAATATGATATAGTTATTGCATACTAGAGACCATTTTACTAGTCTACCACATGAGGACCTATAGGTTATCATTCAAAACTTTCTATAAATCAGTGACACGTTTCCCAGTTGAAGTCTCTATTGATTATGTGAGGTTGACACTCTTACCATTCTCACTATTGGGAGAAGAAAAGAAATGGTTGGATGATGAGACTTCAAATTTTATCACATCATTGAACGATCTTGCAAGAAAGTTCCTCATTTGATTCTTCCCTTCAGGTAAAACTCCAAAGCTTAGAAGTGAGATTATAAGTTGTAAGTGGAAGCCTA
This sequence comes from Withania somnifera, assembly GCA_039654485.1. NCBI lineage: Eukaryota > Viridiplantae > Streptophyta > Magnoliopsida > Solanales > Solanaceae > Withania > Withania somnifera. The sequence continues at coordinate 11,666 of JBDJHY010239953.1, forward strand.
AGGAAAAGTTATATCAAGGGGAGTAATTAAAGGGTTTCTCAGGGATTTCCCTGACAACCTAAATAGTAATGAGGTATTATATCGCACTTTTGTTAAAAGTGTTAATAAATACACAAAGATTTTATTAGATTCAACTGCAGGTGGTCAAGCTCTTAATAAAACATTTGATGATCTATATGCCTTGTTAGATAGAACAACACAGAGTAACCTATATTGGCATAGTGATGCCTCTAAAGCTTCAGTGAAGACAGTTGCGGGCATATTTAAAGTTGATTCAATCACAGCATTGGATGCACTGTTTTCCATCATTTGGAATAAGATGATGATCTAACTTAAGAATTTGAACATGGCTCAAGGACAAGCTTTAACTAAACTGGTTCACAAAGGTTTAGCAAGTAAAGACTTGGGGTAAAGTCTGTGGGGCTAGTGATCACTATACATTTTTATTATGGAGCCAATCTATAGTCAGTAAATTTAGTAGGTAATACATGGGGTGCACAATAGGGTAACACCTATAATAGAAACTGGAAGAATCCATCAAATTTTGCATAGGGTGCAAAATAGGGCCAAAGTCAAATTTTACATCAATAGGAAGTCAAGTAATATGAGAGATATAATGGAGAAAATTATGGGTAGACAAACACATATGATAGAAATTGTGAAAAGATGTTAGCATATGAGGCAAAAATGCCAGCAGGCTTGAAATCACCAAATTGCTACACATTCTTTAGAGAAATAGATAAGTTAGTTAACTCAAGCTCATAACATAAAACCTCAGGGGGGTTTGCATAGTGATGCACATCCTAATCCAAAGCATGTAACGGAGATCACCTAATGAGTTACAGATATTTGGGTAATGTAACTCCAAATTGAAATCATGAGGTACAAGTAGACTTGACTATACCCAAGTAGGCATATAGCTTTGGTCAAGAGAAAGTTGACGAAGAAAATATGACCAAGTCAATTGATCAAAATACAAATAGACATCTACCACCATTCCCACAAAGGCTCATTAAAGAAAAAAGGATGTAAGTTCTAAGAAGTTCTTTGATATGTTCAAAGGGCTACACATAAAGCTTTATTTACTTGATATTTTGTAGGATATAAGGTGCTTGAAGGAATTGGTGTATAATAAGAAACGTCTTGGAGAGTTACAGATTGTGGCACTCACTGAGGAGTGCAAATTATGAGGCTACAAGAAAGAGGCCTTGAAAGCTCAAGGATTTAATGAGTTTCACCACCCTATATTAATTGGTGAAAGTTAGATTGTACAAGTTGAGTGACTTGGGATCAAGTGTAAATTTGTTGCCTATCTCTCTATTTAATACACTTGGACTAGGGAAACCGAGGCCTTTCTCATTGTTGCTTCAATTGGCAGATAGAACTATAGTGAAGCCTGAAGGAATCACTAAGGATGTTCTCATAAGGTGGGTAAGTTGATAATTCATATGGACCTTATTGTTCTTAATTATAGACAAATGACATGGTGCCAATCATTTTGGGTCATCTATTCCTTGACACTGGTAGTGCTTTGATTGATATGATAGAAGGTAATCTCAAGATAAGTTGAATGATGAAGAGGTGGTTTTTAGAGTGTGTAAAACATTCAACACACCCTCACACTATCGTTATATATGCATGAAAAAGGTGATAGAAAATGGTTAGTGTGGGGTGGTGGAGTTTAAACATACAAAAGACTCTTCTGACACTCTCACTAAAGTACCAAAGTTGCTAGAAGCACCAAACTCTATGCCTGAGCCAAAGTCTGTGGGAGTTACTATCACAACTCAAAATCGTAAGTCATGATGGCACCTACATTAACCAACCTAGACAAGTAAGCCTACACAATTCTATAAATCTAAATGTAAAAAGTATGAATCACCGAGAAGAAAAAAAGGTACAATGCAAAATCCAACTATAAACCACCCAGAAACTGATGTCATTGTGTACAAGCTTCTAAATAAGAAATACACAGCCAAATGATACATAAGTATTGAATGTCTAAGATCCTCAAATAAGATCTAATACATAATTAAGGAATTTGGGCATCTGCCAAAATACAACATCTACCTCAACTCTCAAAACTCTCGAGCCTCAGACTTGATTTGAAGGAAGGTGATGAAACTGCACTGGACCCTACACCTACATAAGTGTAGAAAAGCAAGAGAGTGAGTACCAAATAAACAACAGGTACCCAGCAAGTATCCCCAGACTAGAACTAAAACAAAACAATAAGGAATCAACAACTACTACAATCATCCCAACCACAATCCTCGAGACTCCAAGCTATAGATGAGTACAACGCTAGTAGTTTATAATGAAAATTAAATGATAGATATAGGGCGTAGGGATGACAAAAAAATAACTACTAAAACAAAAATCATACAAAATCAGTAAAAGAGAGTATTTGCAATAATTGATACCAAGTCCACACTGGGACAATATTAATAAGTCATTACCAATCAACACGGTAGTGTATAATACTCAATGAAACCACTCACTTAGTAATCAAAAAAAATATCAAATGAGGTATTACAATAAACTTAACCGATGTATCAACAACAAACCAAAATCATTCTAAGTCATACCAAGTGTAGAATCACATTCTTATCCCATCCAAAGGCAATCCTCTTTCCCCAAGTCTATTTTATAACTCATGGGGTAAAGTGCACTCATTGTACTATGGTCTCATAGGCAGAGTCTGTAATGCCTCGTTAGTCCCACTTTATAAGTCTGATTGTTGTATGAAGGGCACATTTTATGCAACAGAGAATCATACTTATAAAGTAAATACTAAATAGAATAGGCCAATTTAACCAAAGGAATGATACTAAAGTCTAGTGTCCATAGCAGTCATGACCTCACAAGTCTAGCCGCAGTAGGAAGGGTACATCTGATACAATCAAGAAATGAACTTGCAAAATAGGTTCTAAGATGTTTAGATCAACACTAATGCCGATCTTATACAGAATCATCAAATTCTTCAAACCCTCATTAATAAATGCAATTTCAATTATTTCTCATCACTTTCAAGAGGCTCTCCAATTCAATCACTAGAACATATAAAAATTAGTACCACAAAAAATAATCATCTTAGCGTACACACATGCCACTATCTAGTAAGTTCAGGACCTATATGGTCTAGCTAAGCCAAGTACTACCTATCACCTCATACACGGCTCGAAAGACCAGTTCATTCAGTCAGACCAAATACACTGGAAAGAATTAGATTGTTCTATCATATCATGCTCAACAGGAAACACTGGTTAAGCCTATCACCTAAACCCTTAGTTGGGAAGATCGGGTACCATGCTATCATCAGACAATTCTCATAATCTGGTATTCCAATTACAAAACAAAAATACTATGATTATCAAAAACAAGGGGAGTTATGGCACATTAATATAAGTAAATCAACAAACCTCTATATTGGCAAACTATCAATCATAATATTGAAGCATAGGAATAAGATCCATATACAAGAAAATCATCAATCAATAACAAACAATGCATAAAACTCCATTTGGGCATCACAATATTTACACAAAAACAACTCAATAGGGGATAAGTAAAGCAAATCATTAACATTTTTTCTTCTTTTTTTCTAACCCTGCATGCTCGACTCTGGTATCCAAGTTAAAAATTATCAGTTCACACACACGTACACCCCCAAGTAATCCCCACTACTCCCAATTACAATTGAACAACACATAATAAGGACTCAACAAAATTTTGTAATAGGGTAAAGCTTTCATTTGCCTTAAATAGAGAAAATCCAATAAAATAGGTGATTTTCCTTTTGTGTAGCCTATGACCCAAAAATATTTAACTAAATATTATATAAGCATAAGAAAATATGAATTTTGATACTCATATCGATATTTTCAAAATCGAGTCGGAAAATTACGTCCAAAAGGGAAATCATAGGTTAATGGAATTGCTGAAAATTTTGTTAAAAATCAAGTTTTCAATGTTCCAAAAATCATAAATATGAAATTTTATCAAAAGATATTGTAATTAACCCTTAAAACTCAAATATAAAATATCAATTTTTTTTCCAAAAATCCCCAAATTTTATACCTTCAAATCACCAAATTCAATGTTAAAATTGAGGAATAATTAGTGGGTAATTGAAGACTTGAGTTTTAGGAACTTACCCTAGTGATTCACCTTGAAAACTATCCCTAAAAATACCCTAAGTGAGCTCTCAAAGTCAAAAATGGGAAAATGGAGAAAAGGAACTCGTGAACAGGGGTTTTATTCCCAACTCACTAGATAATGTTACCCTACGCATTCACAATTACTTATCATGCGACCGTAATGCACAAAATTTCTAGGCCCGCTATATTACTCTACCTGATCACCAACAATAGGTCGTGTGATTGCGATGAACTAAAAAATACACCTACATGATCGTGTTTTTACGGCACGCGACCGTGATGCACTAAAAGATAGACCTTCGCGATCGCGATACCCATGTTGGCGACACCGATAAAGGTTTTGTGCCTGCACCAGAAATGGAATTTGATAGCAAAGTGCATATAAATTTTAACTCTGGTGTGACCCTCGGGATTCATCAAGAATCTCATGAAAATCAGATATGCCACCCCACTAAATTCAATGTTCTGGACTCAATGAAACCATCAAAATGCGAATCTGAGGTATTCTTGACCCGATACCCAAAAGGTTATTAAAAATAAAAACTCTACTCAAAAAGATGAATTGACCCTTGGGACTTTCAAAAAGTATTTTGGACATTTTCCTAGCCCAAAGACAACCTCCCAAATTAAACGGAATCGATAAAATTTGATCTTGTCACCAATTTCCATATTTTAAATCTAATGGAGCTGATCAAATTCCATTTTGAGACTTGAAACTCCAAATGAGATCTAAAGTCACATATTACAACATAAAGACTATAAGAACTGAAAAGTTTTCAAAGTTTGCAACTTTTAGCTCCGATATCAAAACCAACCTTGTAAACCAGATAATATAACTCAGGGAAACTATTGAGAAGGGAAAATGGAAATTTCATGGAAAATTCCAAAAATTACCTTCAATTCATTACATCATCCACCACTAAAAAACACATTTTTCCTTGAATATAAAGAGGTAGAAAGTACCTAAAGCCCCAAAAAGTTGTTGGTATTTGGCATGCATATCGGACTCATTTTCCCATGTAGCCTCCTTAATTGAGCAATGCTTCCACTGAGACAATTACCTTGGTTCTCAACTTCCTAACCTTCCTATCTATGATAGTCAAAGGCTCTTTCCTATAGGAAATTCTGGATCCAATGTTACAGACTCATAGTGAATAATATCAGAATCATCAGCAACATACTTCTGAAGCATAGAAATATGAAATATAGGATGCACCACTAATAAACTAGATGGAAAATCCAACTCATAATCCACCTCTCCAATATATTTTATAATATCAAATAGGTTGAGCTTGCCTTTCTTCCCAAATCTCATTACACCCTTCATGGGTGACACTTTTAGAATAACTCGATCACCTCCATAAACTCCAAGGGTCAAACCCGTCTATCAGCACAGCTCTTCTCTCTACTTTGGGTGGCAAACAATTGGCTTTGAATGTCTTAAACCTGATTCAAAGCATCATGATTAAGATCTGTAACAAGGCCCCTCACATCAATGCATTAAACAAACCGATCAAAGATCTATACCTCTTACCATATAATGCCTCCAAAGGCACCATTTGAATACTAGAGTTGTAAGAATTGTTATAAGAAAATTCTACCAATGATAAATGCTTATCCCAATGATCCCTAAAATCAATAATCAAAGCCTATAGCATATCCTCCAAAACTTGAATAATCCACTCAGACAAGCCATTGGTCTTAGGGTAAAAGGTTGTATGTACAAGTTGAGTACCCTAAAATGCTCAAGCACTCTACAAAAGTGCAAAGTGAACAATGATCCATGATATAAAATGATAGAAATATGGATACCATGTAACTGAACAATCTGACTTAGTTAAATCTCTACAACTTCTCAGTCATATGATAAACCTTGACTAGAATGATAAAGAAGATTTAGTTAATCGATCAACAATCAACCAAATAGTGTCATATTCACCCACGGTCCTTAACAATCCCACAATAAAGTCCATGGTAATCCTCTCCCATTTCCACAAAGGAATGACATCTACTGAGACACGCCACCATATCTCTGATGCTCAAACTTAACTCATTGATAGCTCAACCATCTAGCAACGAACTATGTAGTGTTGGCTCAAATCATGATACATCCTTGACTCTCCCAAATGAATGGAATATATCGATTTATGCACCTCTTTTATGATCAAGCTAGTCAAATCACCAACCTTTGTCACATGTATCCATCTGTTAATCCTTAAAACACCCTCCGGGTTAAAAATGCCTTTTCTACCTCTCCATTAACATTTATCTCTAATAATGCACAACTTTTAATCTTCAAACATATTTTCTTTAATATCCTTCATATGGAAAGAATGATACTCGATAAAATCAAGGATACCAATGTTATTTGAAACTTGAATCAAACCAAACCATTCACCTGACTCTGAATCTTCCTACATAAAGCTTGCACCTCTGTCAGAATCTATGCAAGGCTACTCATACTAGTTGATTTCCAACAGAAAGCATCAACTACCATATTATCCTTACTCGAGTGTTACATAATAGTTATATCATAGTCCTAAGCAACTCAATCCACCACTTCTGCCTCAAGTTTAGATCTCACTGACTAAAGATGTACTGAAGACCCTATTGGTCGGTGAAGACCTCATAATAGACTTCATACAAGTAATGATTCCATAAATTCATCTCAAATACTGTAGTTTCCAACTCAAGAACATGCGTAGGGTAATTCTTATAAGGGTATTTAAACTATCTAGAGGAATAAGCAATAATCCTACCCTTTGTGTATCAATATTCTACCCAAGACAACTTTCAAAGCATCATAATTTATAGTGAAAGGCTCACCTTCCACTTAAAAGTTCAAGACTATGGGTGAATTAAATAGGGCCTTAAGCCTTTAGAAGCTCTCCTCGCACTTATCAAACCACGGAAAAGCAATATTTTTCAGGGTCAACCGAGCCAGTGAGGTTGAAATAACAAAATAATCCATATAACGTTGAAATACCCCATTCATCAATTCCATAAATAAAGAGAGGGAATTAGTCAGCCCAAAAGACATCACCAAAAACTCATAGTGACTATATTGGGTCCTGAAAGTTGTCTTAGGGTCATTCGAAGCCCTAACCCTCAACTAATAAAAGCTCGATCACAAGTCTATCTTAGAAAAACTTAGGTACCTAGTAGCTGATCAAATAAATAATCAATAATAGGAAGAGGGTACTTATTCTTAATGGTAACCTTGTTCAAATACCTATACTCAATGCACATTCTCATTGACTCATTTTTCTTCTTCACTAACAAGACAGAAGCACCCTATGATGACACACTCAGTTTAGTGAAGCCCTTATCAAGAAAGTCCTAGAGTTATTTCTTCAATTACTTTAACTCAACTGGATCCATGTGATATAAAGGATTAGAGATGGGGTTAGTTCCCAGTTCTAAATCAATAGCAAAGTTGATATCCCAATCAAGGGTTTCCCCTGGAAGATCTATAAGGAAGACATCAGGAAACTCACAAATGATAGGTATAAAATCTAACAGAGGTGTATCAGCACTGGTGTCTCAAATGAATTCCAAATAATTGAAACAACCCCTACAATTATCCTATGGGAATGGAGGAAGGAAATCACTCTACTAGGATAACAACCCATAAAGTCTTTCCCCTCAATCTTTGAAATACCAGGCATGCCTTGAGTAACTGTCTTAGAATAAAAATTCAAGAATGCATGGTTTAGATAAATCCAATTCATACCCATGACGATGGAAAAATCTACCATGTCAACGATAATCTAGTCTACCCAAGTGTCATTGGTAACAATAGAGACCATACAGGATTGGTACATCCAGTCAGCCACTAAAGATTCTCCTATAGGTATAGAAACATGGATAGGGACTTGTAGGGAATAACTAATCATATCAAATCCAATAGTAAAATATGTAGACACATATGGATAGGTACAACCTGGAGAATACACCCAAAATAGGTCAGTTGCATACTGAGACAATACTTGTAATCATTGTATCTAAGGCCTCGGCCTACGTTCTCCCTGGGAATGTATAACAATGACCACTATGGATACCATCACCTCCACTACTAACTCAACTATCTCTACCAAACTGTGCTCTATTCTAACTTTTCATTAGAGGCGTCGGTGCTCTATCTAGATATTGTGAAATAGGTTGGGGACATGACTAGAATATGGGAACTATATCATCAAGTGACTCATATCTTCATAAATAAAACAACACCTCAGAGTTAAAAGTTTCATGGATGAATAATTAGGCCATAAATAGCCATCGTGTCCTGACTGCCTCTACTAAGAACCTTGAGGAAGTTTATCTAGACTATAAATCCCATGACTAGAAAATCCCAGCTTTGAAACTTACATAGCAGCTAAAAATGACTCCTCCTCTGTCTATAAGAACCTCTACCCCTAGATTATACACCAAAAAACTTCCCAAATCTAGAGGACCTCCTACTCCTAGGGTACCCAAACTCCTTCCACTCAATCAACTCAGTATCCTTGTCTACACCAATAATATCTACAAAATATGCCCCTTGATAGGAAAAATTAAATACCTCCATACAGATGGTGTATGCCAAACCGTAAATAGAGGGATGAA
>JBDJHY010239954.1:0-10858 GCA_039654485.1 Withania somnifera
GCTGGAAATCTTTCTTTTCTTCTTGTCTTGTCTTTTCTTCACTTGTTTTCATCCATTTGCTCATGATTTCCTGAAAAGATGCTAATCACGTAGGTTAGTCGTAATTCCTCACATTCAATAGAAAGACATTATATATTACACAATTATTCTCAAAACAGAGTAGATTAGTACAAGTTATATGGCTTATAGACAGGTAAATCTGCCTATGATCAATCCATAGTAGATGATTTGATGAAGGAATTTCATGGCCGTATAAAGAACTAAATAAGAACATAATAAATATAATATAAGTAATTTTCTTTTACTAGTTTAGTCTCGACATGGTATCGAGCACCCGGTAATACTGTTTTTACTTATTTTAGTCTAGGTTTTACCTCCTGGCACCGGGATATATATATATATATATAACTTTTTTTTTACAATTAATTGTTAGGACATGAGACCGACTCCGTTCGGCAATGAGTATAGCGCTGGGACTTGAGAGCGTCATCATATGACAGTGCGTATAGATTTTTGACACACACAGTACTAGCAGTTGTAGAGACATGATGATAATGATTATTGATGACCATAGGTAATATTACCACACATATATATATCTGTGTGGGATGCCTTGATTTGCTTAGTACGGCTAGCGGATATTATTGATATGATATAATTGATATGAGGCACTATAAGCCGACGAGATAATACTGATATGAGGCACTAGATGCTGTTAGGATAACACTATTTCGGGGCACAAGGTGCCTGTTGTGATTCATTGTGGTTCTGAAAGTGGGATGTGAGGTTCTGATGACGATCATGTGTTTGTTAATTTTCTGCACTTGTTTTCTTCAGTGTACTTATAGGTCGGATAGGTGGCCTATGGGTGAGCATGTTCTTGTGTAGGGGACTTGTCAGTGTTTAATTGCTTTGATTTATTATTCTTATTACTGCTTATATATTATTATTGGTTACTTGCTGCTTCAGCCTATGTGGATTAGTGTTTATTACTTCTGTTTGTTCAATTATCCTTTCACTTGAGGTTACCGGCGTACCGATGATGTTCTATCCTTATCTTCCTTGATTCCCATTTATTGTGTATATTTTTACATATATTGTTACAAGGATTTTGGGTACGTTCTCTTCCATTACATGCGATCCTATTTAGTGATTAGCTAGCATTATCAGTCTATGTGACACTTGTTTCGTACTTGAGTTGCTAGTTTTCTTGTTTGTTCTATTTTCTTCTGTGACCCTTCTTCTTATACTCTGTTATTTACTGCATTTATTATTATTATGCGCTCATTCGGCCCTAAAAGCGTAATGAGTACGGGTTGCTTTGGCATCTTGTACTCATACTACACTTGCACTTGAGCAGATTCGAGTACAGGTTTCCACTTGTAATATAAAGACCATTGTTCATTTGGATTCTATTCATAACAGAGATTCAAGGGGAGCTTGGCGTCCAGCATGTTCCTTATTCTCTTCAGACTTATGTTTTATTGATCTCCATTGTATTTCAGAGACATCTTGATACTGTATTTCCTTTAGTTTATGATTCTGCACTTAGTGGTTTATTTAGCACTGATACTAGATTTTGGGTGGTCATTTCTTTCTAAATTAATTTCGTACACTTATTATTTTTTCATGACTTTTGGTATTCTTCTGCATTTAATGTAGTAGTCCTCCACTTCTTCTACGGACTACAGGGTTTGGTTCTCCTACTGGTGGTATAATAGGTGCCATTATGATCTGCGAAATTGGGTCGTGAAAGTTTAAGATAAGTCGAACCTCGAAAATTAAGTTTCCTTATTCGCGTTACATACATTATTAACTAGTAACTAATTAGTATTTGTTCATACTAAGTGGGTACTAGTTCTTGGAGTTTTTTATTTTGTACTATTTCTTTAGAGTTTTTCTAGTTTACATATTTGTTGCAACTTCTTGATTCAAGTACGCTTTCTCCTTAATACGTTGTGTGTCTATAAGGATCCATTCTTCCACAAATCTTGAAAATCTTGAGTTGTTTGTGAATAGCTAGTTCGCTATCAACTTTGGGACTAATCCTAAGAGGTAAGATTAAGCGACACATATGAGTGAACATGAGGCTTTACTACTAATGTGGTTTTCTAGTTTTACAGGTTACGATGTCATAACAACATTTGGAAACAATTCAAGAAGGGGAGAACTCCAAATATACATTGGAGTCTCTTGGCAAGAAAATGACTCAAATGGCTGAGTTTATGGCATGTATTGGCATGAGGTTGAGTTCAAGAATGGATGTGTTAGAAGGTAATATAAGTGGGGGAGAGTCTTCACACACTGCTCATGATGAGGGTTGGGATGGAGATATAGACACATGTACTACACTTTTCCTGGATCAGCTATTGTATATGAATAGGTATTGACAGGGGAAAGTGCCTATTATACAACCTACCAACTTTCACATGAATCCCACCACATTTGTGAGGGAAGGAAACCCACATCCGTATAATCAATAACCAGTAACCCATCTAGCTCTACATTCCTATAACCAACCACAAATTCCATAACAAGCTCCACATCAAATTACACGACATACATGTTTTTCTAAACACCAACTACCTAATCCGCAAGTGACTACTACCCCACCTTTACATACACATCAACACGACCTCTTTTGTAATAACCCATAATATAAATGTCATGATGAAGGATATGGGTATGGTGTATTTCCCGATAATGATTAATATGAAGGTCCTCACAACTATAGAGGTAGGCAAGGAGGAGTTAGGGGTCGGGGAAGGAACCACAACATGGGAATCTATGGCCACAGAGGTAGAGGAGATAGGAACAGGGATAAAAGAGATAGGATGGGATCTTGGGAGGAACCAAATAGTGGAGAAAATGAACTAAGAGGTGATACTTGGCGTGGCATGAATACCATAAAGCTCACACTATCCACCTTCAAGGGAGATAGTCATCCGGAGGACTTCATTGTATGAAAACTTCAAAGTGAGAGGATGTTCCTCACAAATAATGTTATAGAGGCAATGAAGCCTAATATGCTATTACCCAGTTTTAGGGATACACTTCAACTTGGTGGGAAACGCAAGTCAGAATAAGGGCCATGAATGACAACTTTGTTATACCTACTTGGCTAGAATTGCTAGCACTAATGGAGGATAGGTATGTGCCGTCCAATTATCTTGGGGACATTCTTAAGAAGACGTATGTACTACATTAAGGTTCCAAAATCCTGGAATAATACTACGATGAGTTTGAAGGGTTGAGAATGAAGGCCAAACTTGATAAACTTTGCAACATATGGTGATACGCATCACTAATAGGTTATGTGATGATATCTCAAATTCTATGAGATTTAAGAACTATCACACACTGAATGAAGCCTTCCATGATACCAGTAAGCTTGAAACTTATTTGAAGGTAGAGAAGAACCTCAAAGGTAAGAGTACTTACACATTTTGGACTAAAGGAAGTGAGAAGTAGAAATTATCCTCTTCCCCTAACACTACTAAGGTGGGAGGTTAGGAAGTGCAATCCATAGGTGACTTCAAGGCCTACTTCAAGCCTAAGAGTGAATACAAGGCCCAGAAAGGTAATGTTACTAGAACTTTTACTACGAGACCCTCTAATATGAAATGCTTTAAGTGTCAAAGTCGAGTACACATAGCAACTGAGTTTCCTAACTGGAGGGTGACCATAGACTTTCGGGAAGGGTACCAAAATGAGAGCGAAGATGACTATGATGGGGAGGGAAGTGAGAGTGACAAAGAGAAAGAGTTAGGTAGTGAATGGAATGGGGGAACTGTGGGACCTACTTTTGGGTTTTTGATGAGGCATTTAGTCTTATTGAGTGATGAAGAAACCAAATACCTACCAGAGAGAGAAAACTTGTTATGTGTAGTAAGGCATCTAATGGGTGTCGTGACAAAAGAAGTGTTGGACTAGAGAGAGATCTTATTTCATACTAGGTGCAAGATGCAAAAGGAAATATGCTAAGTGATCATAGGTAGTGGAAGTTGCACCAATGTATTAAGTTAATATTTTGTTGATCATTTGCATCTAACCATGCAAAGACACCTAAGTCATTACAATCTACAGTGGCTTAATGACAGTGGTGATATGAAGGTTTTAAAACAAACAAGTCTTGAGTTTAGCATAGGCAAGTAAAGATGAACTTGTCTTTGACATAGTGCCAATGCTAGATTGTCATGTTTTACTTGGGAGACCTTAACAGTTTGATCGAGATGTGGCTCACCAAGGGAGGACTAATAAGTACTCCTTCACCTTTAAGGGAAGAAAACATATACTTTCTCCTCTGACTCCTTATCAGGAAAGTGGGGATTACCGATTGATGAAAGAATTGAAGGAAAGGACCAAGGTACTTAAGAAATATAAAGAAAGTGGTGAGCTTCAACAACCAATTGCGGCTGCAAATACCAACACATGTATGTTAGCTAATACTAACTAATGTTTAAAGAGGGTTGATGAGGGGCAAGAATTAGTATGCCTTGTCAATACTAGTTTATTACTACATGCTAACCAAGATACTAGCACTTTGTCTAGTAGCCTTTCTTCTATTTTGCAGGAATATGCTATTTTATTTCCTGAGGTGACGCAGAGTGGGTTGATACCCTTGAGAGGGATTGAGCACCAAATAGACTTCATTCCGAGATCTTAAATTCCAAACTAACCTGTAAATCAAAGAAACCCATCTGAGACCAAGGAGCTCCAAAATAAAGTGGAGGAATTTTTAGAAAAAAAGCTTGATCAAAAAAAGCCTAATTCTTATGCTATTCCCATCATTCTTTTCCCTAAGAAAGATGGCACTTAGAGAATGTGTATGGACTGTCAGGTAGTCATAAAATCACTATCCAATAAATACATCCCATGCCTCGATTGGACGATATGTTAGATGAACTTGGGGGATCAAATATGTTCTCAAAATTTGATCTTCACAGTGTGTATCATCAGATTCACATGAGAGATGGATATGAATGAAAGACAACATTCAAAATGATGTTCGAGTTATATGAATGGATGGTCACCAAGTAACTTTATGAGACTCATGAATCATGTTTTAAGCCGCTAATAAATGAGTGTATAGTCATTTATTTTGACGATATACTTATTTATAGACGACCCTTATAAGAATATATGCATCATCTGAGAAAGGTATTTGATATCTTATTGAGAGAGAAACTTTTTATAAATCTCAAGAAATGTTTTTCTAGTGTGAACAAAGTAGTGTACCTCAGATTTATTATGAGAACTATTGGAGTAGAAGTTGATGAAGAGAAAATTGACGCCATTAGTTCTTGGCCAACCCTCACCAATGGTACTGAAGTTCGTATCTTTCATTGGTTGGTGAGCTTGTATAGGAGACTTGCTAAAAACTTCAGTACTTTGGTAGCTCTCTTGAATGTGTTTATCAAGAAGGATGTCCCCTTTATTTGGGGAGAATAACAAGACTAGGATTTTCAAGCCTTGAACTCTACCTTATGCTCCACACCATTGCTTCAACTGCCCAACTTTGAAAAGATGTTTGAAATTGAGTGTGATGCCTTGGGGGTTGGTATTGGTAGTATCCTCATACAAGAAAGTAAGCCCTTAGCCTATTCTAGTGAGAAACTGAAGGGGGATTCCTTGAATTACTCTACCTATGACAAAGAACTCTATACTCTTGTGAGGATGTTGGCCAACTTGCAACACTACTTATGACATAAGTTTTTTCTGATAAGGACTGATTGTGAGTGCTTAAATTATCTCAAGAGCTAGTTAAAGTTGAATAAGTGACATGAAAAGTAGGTAGAGTTTACTGAGACATTTCCTTACGTGATCCATTACAAGCATGGTAAGGAAAATATAGTGGCAGATGCTCTATCATGGTGGTTCGTGTTGGTCAACATTCTTGTGTCCAAAATAATTGGTTTTGAAAGTTTATAGGAATTCTCCTATGGATTTTGACTTCAGGGACCCTTTTTGGGCGCTTAGTCAAGGAAACCGGGTTGACAGGTTTCAACTACTTGAAGGTTTCTTGTTCAAGGATGGTCGACTTTGCATTCCAAAGAGCTCTTGGAGTGAGTTATTCATGAAAGAAGCCCATAGTAGGGGTTTGATGGGTCATTTTAGAGTTGCCAATACTCTTGACATGCTGGTAAAACAACTCTAATGGCCTATAATAAGGAGGGACATAGAGCATATATGAGGACAGTGTCTACACTACAAACAGGCTAAGTCGACAAGCAATACTCCAAGTATGTACACTCCTTTTCCCACTCCTAGTAGGCCTTGGTTTAATATTTCCATGGATTTTGTATTGGGACTTCGTAGGACTAAAGAGGGTCATGATAATATTTTTATAGTCGTGGATAGATTCCCAAAGATGTCACATTTATTTTGTGTCATAAGACTAATGATGCTTCTTTTGTGGCATCTTTGTTTATTACTAGTGTTGTTAGGTTTTATGGGATGCCCAAGAGTATTGTTAGTTATAGGGATTCAAAATTCCTTAGCTATTTTTGGAAAAGTCTATAGGGTTACACTTGGCAACAAACTTTAATTTTCTACTTCTTTTCGCCCTCAAACAAAGGATCAGACAGAGGTAGTAAATAGAACACTTTGCAATATGTTGTGTTCTGCTATTAGAGGTAAACCAACTTTTTGGGAGGAATGACTACCCTTAGTTGAATTTTCTTACAATAGGTAATTTCATTCCTCTATTAACATGATTCCATTCGAAGCTTGCTATGGTGTTAATCCCTTACTACCTCTTATTCTTACCCCTTTGTCTAGTGATCTTGTGATAAGTCTAGATAAAGAGAAGAAGGAAAAAGAGATCCACACTTAGGTAAAGGAGGCTCTTAACCAGACCAATAGAAAAATATCTCAAGAGATAAACCAGATCAAGTTTGTATGTGTTATCATTAATACACCGGAGCACCTGAAATAATACACCGGAGAATTCTTAATTAGCCAACACCCTCCCTCATACAAAATAGCTGATCTAACTGCCACTCAATAAAACTTACCTTTCATTTTAAGAGGAACTTTATTATCTTACAAGACCCCATATATGAGCCTCTATTTTATCCATGCCACACCAATACAATGGGAAACATCCTCATCAATCTTTCCATTACCCTAGATCATAGACCCTAGATACTTGAAACTATCTTTCTTAGAGATATCTTGAGTATCCAACTTTACTATCACATCCACCTCCTGCTCCACCTCACTGTTTGCACTCCAGATAATCCATCCTGGATCTGCTCAACTTAAACCCTTTATACTTATGAGTTTATATCCAAACCTCCAACTTGGAATTAACTCCTCTTTAGGTTTCTTCACTCAAAACTATGCCGCAAACAACCTACACCAAGGTACCTCGCTTTGAATTTCCCGTGTCAAAGCATCCATCACCAATGCAAAGAAAACTGGGCTAAGGTTTGATCCTTGATATAACCCCATGCCAATTGGAAAATGATCTGAGCCTTCTCCCATAATTCTTACACGATCCTTGGCTCCATTAGACATATTCTTAATCCCAAATGAACACTTCTAGCCTCCAAAGTACCTCTCTATGAACTTTATCATAAGACTTTTCTAGATCTATGAATACCATGTGTAAGTCCTTCTTTCTTTCCCAATACTACTCCACCAATATACTACCAGATAAATCACCTCCGTAGTTGAGCATCCCAGCATGAATCCAAGCTGATTCTCGAAAATAGTCACCGTCTTCCTCATCCTCAACTCCACTACTCTTTCCCACACCTTCATTATGGGAGTTAGCAACTTGATACCCCTATAGTTGTTGTAATTTTGGATGTCACCCTTGTTTTTTTACAATGGTACATCGTACTCCATGTCCACTCTTCAGGAATATTCTTCGTCCTAAAAATAACGTTAAACAACTTGGTAAGCTATGTAATACCTGCCTCTTTAGATCTCTTCCAAAAATCCAATAAAATCTTATCTAGCCCAGTCTCTCTACCCTTACACATCCTACGAATAGCACTCTCAACCTCCTCCAACCTAATATGCCTATAATAACCATAATCACAACACCTCTGAGTGCTTCAAATAACCTAGTATAATATTATGTCTCCTACATCGTTAAAAAGCTTCTGGAAGTATGAATTCCATCTTTTTTTATTGTGGCATCCTCTACAAAAAATTTACCATCCTCTCCCTTGATACACTTCACTTGGTCAAGGTCACGCATCCGCCACACACTCGTCCTGTCTAGCCTATATAATTTCTTATCCCTATATGAATCCTCTAATTCAGCACAAGTCTCTCAAAATTTGATGTCTTAGTTGGTGTAACCGCTAACTTCACCTCTTTTCTCGCCTTCCTATACTGCTCCCTATTCCACCGCTTATCTTTCTCGGTTTTACACTCCACCAATTTTTCATAGGATTATTTCTTCGCCTTTACCTTTACTTGAACTTCTCCATTCCACCACCAGTCCCCTTAAAAAAAATACCCGAACGACCTTTTGAGACACCAAACACCACTTTTGTTGTGTTCTTAATGTAACTGGCCATCTTATCCCATATACTATATACATCCCCAATACTCTCCCATGACTCTACATCCATCAATTTATCCCCTTTATGTAGAGCACTGGCCATTGTCAAGCTTCCCTATCTCATCCTAGGTCGATCATCTAAAACACTCTTCTTGCTTATCATCTCTATCTCCAAACCTTTCACCAAAATCTTATACTGGGTGGAAAGGTTCTCCTTGGGGATAACCTTACACTCTTTATAAATCCTTCTATCCCCCTACTTATAAAGGAAAAAGTCTATTTGAGTCTTGGCCATTGATGTATGAAAGGTAACCAAATGTTCCTCTTTCTTTGAAAAGCTTGAATTTGTGACCGCTAAACCAAAGGCTTTAGCAAAATCCAAAAGCGATACATCTCCTTCATTTCTTTCCTCAAAACCAAAGCCTCCATGCACGTCAAAATAACCCCTGGGATATGACTCAATGTGCACATTAAAATCTCCTCCAATAAAAAGATTCTCAGTGATAGGCCCACCTTTAACTATATTGATTAAACTCTCCAAAAAGATCTTTTTCTCCTCCCCTTCCAAGCATACTTGAGGGGCATCGGCACTAATTATATTCCAAGTTGACCCCCTAACTACCAGCTTAATCAACATCATCCTATTGTTAACCCTTCTTACTTCTACCACTTGCTCCCTGAGTTCCTCATCAACTAAAATCCCAACCCCATTCCTATTTCTTGCCTTTCATGAGTACTAAAAATTTTAACCATCCACATCATGGGCCTTAGAACCTATCCATTTAGTCTCTTGCACATATGCAATGTTAATCTTCCTCTTTCTAAGAATCTTCACTAATTATATGGACTTAACTTGCAAAATACCAATGTTCTAGGACCTCACTTTCAATCTATAGGTACCTTTCCTGCCCTTCGACCCTGACCTCGAACTGAACCCTACCCCTGTCCCTGTCCCTGACCCAACCCCAAACCCCAAACTCGAACTTAACTAATGACCCTCCTTAACCATCATCAATAGATTCCACTAGAGAGAGTGAAAATTAATCAAGAGAAATACCCAACTAAACTAGCACAACAGTACTCCAACATTATAGCATCAACCACAAATCCAACCTAAGAAACCCTACCAGCCAAAAATATCAGAAAACACTTATCAAGTCATTGCTACACCAATCAAGAACAACCAGAGCAAGATATCTACCACTTAAAGGAAACAATCAGAAGAGAAAAAAAGAAATATATTCAGAGAAATAGCAAAACACACTAATTAATAACTCAAACTTAAAGGCGAGAAATAATCTGAAACTATAGTCAAGAAACTATTTCATAAGAAAAAAATAACAATATTAAATCAAATATAGCTTCTAGAACTTAGTAGGAACAATATAGTAAATAATCATAGGGCGCAGTATATATACCAAGAGAAATCAGTGAAGAATCACAAAACAAATGTACAGAGATTGGTAGTAAAGGAAGGTTAAAACCTGATATCAACTGAAAATATAAAAAAAAATTAGAAGGAACCTATGTAGCGCTTCAAATCTTGATAAAAAATGGTATCTGATGTCTATTTCCGTCGTCGGAGTTCGACGGTAGTCACTAGACTTGGTTGAGATATTCTATGGGTTCTTATCTCGGTCTGTTCCTGCAAGAAATGGTAATGTTTTCCAGTCCTACCCACACTTTTCGGCAAAGAAAAATATCAGTTTACCCTTTTTGGAGAAGAAGGAAGGTCGTCGTACTAGTTTCCTAGACATAGGTGAAGAAGTAGCGACGACGTAGCAATGACAGTTCTGCACTATGGTGAGAAGACCTGGTGGTTGCGGCTATGTAAGTGAGGTTCCACTGGTGGTGCTGGTGTTTTTGTTGTTGTGGTGGATGAAGTGGATGAAGGAGAGTGGGATCTCTTTTAATCAACTACAAATAATCCAGATCAGAGATGACATAACTTTTTGGAGATAGTGATGAGTTTTGGAAACAATGTGCGGATGCAAATGAGGGAAATAACTTGTTTGATCTATTTGAGTGTACTCCCCATCGATGGCGATGGAGTGATGGATTCACAGTGAGATGATGAAGCAATAGTGGAGATTTTACTTGCAGTCATTGACTGTGGTGAAATAACAAAGGTGGGTATTTTACTCGCTTCCTTATATGGCGGTGCAATAGTGCCCTTAAAAGATATAAGTTGCTTGTTTGAGTCCCAAACTTAGATCTGCATGCATATGCATAATCATGAAGTTTCCAATAGCAGAGTGGTGTAGTTGAATCACCGCTCCACTTGCTAGATGGATCATATTCCTTCAGCAACTCCAATAGACATTCATTAGAATTAGT
>JBDJHY010239963.1:0-10858 GCA_039654485.1 Withania somnifera
AGCTGCATGCCCAACTTAGCAAGGCATTTTTTTATTACAAGTGTTGGTCAATGTCAAAATTGATTGTATGCTTTGGGATACAAAAATATGATTAGTAGTCAACTGATGTTATGATAGGTATGTTGAAAGTATATGATGTTGATGTATATGCCTTATTGGATCCTAGAGATATCCTTTCTTTTGTATCCTCGTATGTTCCTAATAGTTTGTAGTTAGTCTTGAAAGTCTATCTAAGTCTTTTTCTGTCTCCACACAAATTGGTGATTTTATTAAAACTGAGAGGGTTTATTATTGTTGAACCGTGTCTGTCTTTGTAAAGTTATTCCAACTGACCTTCTTGAGTTAGATATAGTAGACTTTAGAGTTATTTATGGAATGGATTGGATTCATTCATGCTATAACTATGTTGATTGTAGGACTAGAGTTTTCCATTTAAAAATTCTTTATAAGTCTATTCTTTAGCGGGAGGGTGTAGCTTTTCCTAAGGGTAAATTTATTTCTTCTTTAAAATATAGTAGGATGATTTATAAAGGGTGTTTCTACACTTAGTACGAGTTAAACACTGAGTCCGAGTTAAGAACTCTAAGTCCTATACTCCTGATATCCAGTCATTTCCTTTAGTCATAGAGTTCTTAGATGTATTTTCTAAGGATTTATCTGAAGTTCCTCCCAATAGAGAATAGACTTTGGAAAAGACATCATTTAGGAACTTAGCATATTTTTGTTTTGCCATATAGTATGCAACCTAAAACATTAGAGAGTTGAAGGACCAGTTAGAAGGCCTCCTAGATAAGGGTTTATTCATCCCAGTGTGTCTTCTTGGGGTACCCTTGTCTTGTTTATTTGAAATAAAAATAGTTCCATTTGAATATATATAGATTATGGATAGCTAAACAAAGTCATAATTAAGAATAAGTATTCTATCCCAAGGATTGATGACTTGTTTTATTAGTTTAAAGGTGCTATTCACTTTTCAAAAAATGATCTTTATTATGGCTATCATCAACTTAAGGCCAGAGAGGTAGTTATTCCAAATATTACTTTCAGAACTTGTTATGGACACTTCGAGTTTGTGGTTATGTCTTTTGGTTTGACTAATGTTCTTGCAACTTTCATGGACCTGATGAACAGGTTGTTCAAGCAATACTTGGACTAGTTTGTGATCCTCTTCATTGATGATATTATGGTTTACTCCAGAAGTGAAGAGGAGCATAAAAACCATCTTAGAATTGTCCTCCAGACTTTTTAAAGAGTGTTAGGCTTATAAAAAATTCTCTAAGTTTGAGTTTTGGCGTTAGTTAGTCATCTTTTTGGGTCATATTATTTCCAGTGAGGGTATTCGAGTGGACTAACAAAACATTAATACTGTTAGAAATCAGCCTAGACCCATCTCTCCATCATATATTCATAACTTTTTAGGTCTATTTGGGTACTACCATAGGTTTGTTCAGGTATTTAATTCTATTTCCACTACTTTAACCTGATTGACTCAGAAGATGGTGAAGTTTGAGTGGTTAGTTGGTTGCAAAAAGAGTTTTTAGGAGTTGAAAATAAAGTTGACTTCAACTCTAGTTTTGAATTTCCCTAGGAGTTCTGAGGGTATTGTAGTGTATTATGATGCTTCCTGGGTTGGTCTTGGGTATGTATTGATGTATCATGGTAAGGTAGTAGCATATTCTTCTTGACAACTTAAAGTTCTTTAGAAGACTTGTCCCACTCATGATCTTTGAGCTTGTAGTACTTGTCCTTGCTCCGTACTTGTGCGGAGTGGATGTTGATGTTTTCTCTGACCTTAAGAGTTTAGTACATGTTTGAATAGAAAATTTTGAATCATTATTAGAGAAGGTGGTTAGAGTTACTAAAGGACTATGACATGAGTGTGATGTATACTATGATCTAGGCCAATCTAGTGGTTGATGCCCTTATAGGATTATCTTTGAAAAGTTTATCACATGTTGATAAGGGTAAGAGAGAGTTGGATAGAGAGGAGAAAATACTATCACTCCTTGGGGTGAGATTCATCAATGTTGAGGATGGGTTATGTTAGTGTAGAATGCTTTTGAATAATCTCTAGTTGTTGAGATTAAAGAGAAGCAAGATAGTGATCCGGTTCTAGTTTTGCTGAAGAGTGAAGTCCAAAGAAGAAAGTTCAGGTTGTCTCCTAAGGGGAAATAATGTTCTCTACTATCAGGATCGCCTTTATGTGCTAGATGTTGATAGGTTGAGGGAAATGATTTTTTTAGGCTCATAATTCTAGGTATTTTTCCACCCCAGGGCTACTAAGATGTATAGATATATCTGAGGGAAATGTACTAGTGGATTGGGATGAAAAAGGACATATATGAGTATGTGGTTAAGTTTCCTAACTATCAGCAAGTGAAGGTAGAGCATCATACACTAGAAGGAAAATGGCAAATTTTTGGTATTCTGACATGGAAATAGGGAGTAATTACTATGGACCTTGTCATCGGTCTTCCCCTATCCTGAAAACATGATTCTATATTGGTGATAGTATAAAAAATGAGTAAGTCAGACCACTTCTTGCCTGTTCATACCAGCTATTCAATTGAGCATTATGAGACGATATATCTCTAGCAGATTTTCAGGATTCATGGGGTGGCTTTGTTTATTATTTCAAACCAAGGTACATAGTTTACTTTTCATATAAATATAAATTTCATTCGCAAATAGATGGTCAGGATGAGAGGACTATTCAAACATTGGAGGATATGATGAGGGCGTGTCCAATCGATTTTAAAGGCAATTGGTTTGAGCTTTTTTATTTGATAGAGTTTTCATAAAACAACTACTATCACTCTAGTATCAAGATAGACCTATTTGAGGCTTTGTATGAGAGGATATGTAGGTCTCCAATTAGATGATTTGAGGTAGGTGAGGTAGTGAATGTCGGGATAGAACTTTCTCATAATCCTATGTAGAAGGTTTAGACTATCTGAGAGAGATTGAGAGCAACTCAAAGCAGACAGAAATCCTATAAATATATAAGAAAAAGAGATCTCAAATTTATGAAGGTAACTGGGTATTTTCTAAAAGTGTCCTTAACTAAGGGAGTCATGAGTACGATATGAAACCTAAGTTTGCATTATACCAGACAATATTAGATATTGAGGAGGATTGGAAATAGTTCCTATAAGATGGACCTTCCAATAGAATTAGCAGAAGTCCATTTCGATTTTTCATATATCTTTACTGAGGAAGTGCATAAGTGATCTGTACTTGATAGTTCCAGTTAAGAGTGTCAGTATTGATGACATCATAGCCTATGAGGAGGTCCAAGTGAAAATTTTAGACTGACAGGCTTGAAGATTGAAGCAAAAAGATTGCATTAGTTAAAGTTCTATGGCAGAACCAACCAGTTGAGGGAGCTATGTGGGAAGCAGAGGCAATTATGATGAGTAGATACCCACACCTGTTTCCTGTCAACTCTCTAGTTTGAGGTATTAGGTTAATTTTTTAGATATCCTCCAAAGTTCCTTATGTATGTAACATGTAGCATTATAGCACTGTATGAGTCCCATGTATGTATTCATGTACTATTTGATAAGTTTATGGTAGTTGAGGTTAGTAAGAGTATTATGAATGACAACCAACTGAGATAGTATCTTAATCATGTTTGGTAGGTTATTATTATGTCATGAGTAAGTTTTACAATCATTCTGTCAGCCCTGTAGTATTTTCCATTTGCCATAGCTAAATCCTTCATTTGAGCATGGATGATCTCAAGGGACCTCATACTTGGATCAGTCTAGAAACACAGAAATGTGAACTCAAAATACTGAAATTTTCTTCTTAGAGTACCATGAGTCATATTAGGATTTTTTAAAGGCCACTACGACTTATCTGTTGGTTCATGTTATAGAGATCTAAAAACTTAATATTTCATCCTCATGGAAGGGTTACGAGTTGAGAATCCCACTCCGACTTATCCAATGTTAGTTCATCAACTCCATCCTAATTTATCACAATAAGACATATAAGTCGTAGAAGGGATTCATAACTCGTACTATCAACAATAGGAGATGGATCCAGAAATATAAATTTTTTCCACTAGAGAACCAAGTGTGGAGTCAAAAGTAGTGACTCCATCCCACGAATCATATGTTGACTCCTTCTGTTCTGCGACAACTGTTCAATTGTCTTTTATAAGGATAATTTTGTAGTTTTTGAGTCATTCTAAGACCAATCCATGGCCGTTTTGGCTTTTTTAGGAGGTGTATAAATACCCAAACCAAATTTTTCTCTTCAAAGTCATATAGAGACTTAGAGCTAAATTTCTCTATAAAGAAAATGTTAGGGTTTACAGTAGAGGGTCCTATTGTAGTAACTCCCCCATCAAATTTCCTCTATAGAATTGCTCTAAAATAGGTAGGTGGGCTGATGAACAAGGATCCCTTTAATCCTTGTTCCCCCAAACACACTTTTAAATATTGAGTGTTGTAGAAACATAGCTAGGGTTATCTTAATTATTTTTTCTGAGATGTCCTTCTATTCCATGATTAATGATGATGTTATCTAGAATGGAAGTAATTGTAGGCCATTTGATGAAATTGCATTATCCCCTTGAGTTTTAAAGACTTATTTATGAAAATTAAGTAAAAGCTTGAGGGAAGAAAATAAGTTATGAAGTAATGACGTTTTCAAGTTTCAATATTAAAATTGAATTGACTATTGATGTGTCATGCTATACTTAAGTTTTGACAAGGTTTGAAGCCTAATTGTGAAGATTCTCTAATTTGAGTGTTTTTGAAAATTATGCCCAATTGAGAGTTATAATTCTTTAAAAGATGATCTTTATGATTGAATTACAAGATGAGAGTAAGAATATTTATGAAGTGTCAAATTGGTATCTTTTATAAAGAATGTTTCCCAATGAGGCTTACTTTGAATGTTTTAACTAGTTGGTGCAGTTGAGGGTGTTCCACTAGCCTAGTGTTTTGAAGTCTACAGTTCGGCTAGTTTTTTAATTTGAGGGTGTTACACTAAGTCATTAGTGTTGATGTGTGATGTCTCTGTTTTGAGAGTAGTATTAGCATCGAAAGAATTTGAGTATAAAGCCCTTATGTCATAACCTATGTCTCCCAGAATAAGAAATTCTATCTTATGGCTCGATGTGTGCTTTTTGAGTGTCTTGGTGGATCCACTAGGAGTCTGAGCACTTGTACTTGGGTGAAGTACAGGAAGCCCCTCCAGCTGGGGTAATATGTTGGACTTCGTTGCTAGGTATGGAGTATGCTAATTACAGAACCTCCCAAGGTAGTTTGAGTGATATTTTGAAGTACAAAGTATTGAGGAAGTTTTTTAACTAAGTCTTGATTGTTTCTTAAAAGTTGTCAGTCTGAATTATTTATTGAGTTTATTTTATACTCTTGAAATTTGAGCTTTTAAAGTAATATTGTTACACTAGCATATTATTGCTTTATTGATATTGAGAGTTAAATTTGAATTCGTTATAACTTGTTTATGCATTGTATAGACATTATATTTTGATGTTATTGTATAACCTATATTGCTACCTCTCACTTACTCTGACTACCTATTCTTTTCTACATGTTTTATGCTATGCATATCAAGTTATTTAGTATTGACTTGATTTGCATTTAGTATTGACTTGATTTGCATCCCAGATAAAAGTTGAAAAGTGTTGAGTACTCATTAATTCAAGGGCCTGAATGTTTGGAATTCATTTATTCCTTTATTTTATAGATTTGAGACTTAAGTATTTACTTTATTCATATTTTGAGGCTAGCTTGAGATTTTTTCTAGCAGTTGAGCATATAGATAGTAGTGTGGCTTTCAATCACTTTGATGTAGTAGAATTAATAATTACAATTTTTATTATGTATTTTTGTGTGTTGTGATTGACTCATGAGAGGTGCAAACCATTTATTTCATTTTAAGTTATTATTGAGATATTTCTTCCACTGACTGTGAGTGAATAGAGCAATGCATGAGCTAAGGGTTTTTTTGGGGCTACCTAGTGTCTACGGATGCCTTGTCATCCAAGGGTTGAGCTCAAGGCATGAAAGTAAGATAAGAAGAGTGTTGGACTTTCAACAATAATCTTAGAGGAAAATAAAAAGTTCAAAAGTTTTCAGAAGAAAGTCCTAGGAGGAATTTGAGTAACTACAGTTGTATATCCTAAAGAGAAAGTTTAGCAATCATATACAAAGTGTTTTCCTTATCCTGCAGAGTTGGTTGATTGTATCCTAGTACATAGAAAAATTCCTCAGACCTATGTTTTTCTTTTAACCTAAGGCAGATATGGTAAGTTTTGACAAAGTCGAATCTTATAACTCAAACTATATGTAGTCCTAGTACAGAGTTATGACTAGACAGTGCCCCATCCTTATTCCAGGTTACCCTATGTACTTTAGTTAGATATGATTCTCTATTCCTATCTTACCTATTTGTCCTATGCCTATATCTATATTTTATGCACTTTATGTAGATTCATATCCATGTTCAGTTCCTATATTGATGGACAATCATTCCATAGAACGATCCTAGTCGTACTCATGACTCAAAAATAAGCTAACTCATAAAGATCAGTTATAAATTTTCATCATAATCTAGATGTCCAGCTTACATTATATCTCAACTGTCAAGTCTATTTCATGACTTTGACTTTTATACCCCTTGCTTTCCCTAATTCTATTAGTATGGAAGTCCCATGGACTTGGTCCTAAGGATAGTCCCCAAGTGAATGATGGAACCCTTCCATGTCATGTAATTTCTTAGATCAAAATCCTCTTTAATAGATCATGCTTATGATTCTCTTTGTTCTAAGACTTAAATACATCCATCTATAATGCAAAGGGAAAATTATGTCATGATTATGCTCAAGAAAACTCTCTGTTCAAGCATTATGTGTTCAGTTTATGAAGTATTCATGCCTATTGTACTATAATTCTCAAGCCCCGGGTTGAGTTCCAAGGTTTTGATAAGATCAGTCTAGAGGAAAAATATTCCTTTTAGTAACAAACCTCAGTTTAGACTCCATACTTATATCTAGGGTTAGATATCAATCCATAACTTCTACAGTTTAAGATCACACCTTATTTCCTTCAGTGATTCCTTTTGAGGTGGCCTGAGATAGGTAAAAATCTAAGATAGAAGATAGTGAATACCTAGTTAGTAGTAGCTTCGGTGTGCTTGTGTAACCTAAGTTGATAAGTTTGGGAAAAGTATTAGGTAAGTTCTAGGTATGTGTACTAAGTAGATGAGTTTATTGACATTAGAAGATCCCTAGATAGTTTTAACTTTATGGAAACCATTAAAAGAATATAGTTATAAGCTTGAATATCATGTTGGTAAATTTGTGGATAATTACAATATGTGGCTACTAACTCCTTGATTGGAGATACATATTGATTAGTCTGAGGGAGACGGAGAAGTGTTCTTGTAGATATAGAATATGGAAATTAATATCTTAGACTAGCATGGTTACATTACAGGAAGCACCTTGCACCCTCTAAGTTAGTCTTGAACAGAGTAAGATCATGCAACTAAACTTAGTCCTTATCAACCTTGAATGGTATTCCCTTAGGAGAACTCGAAGTTGGAGTAAGTGAAGTGTAATTAAGCTTGAAAGTTAGCAGTCGCCTTGCTCTGGGTATAGTAGTCCTATTTTTGTTGTCTGCCTTAGATTTCTCATGTTCCATGTTATATACTTTCAGAGGAATACGTTAGTACAATCATAAACTCTCAGTATCCAATAGTTCCTTATAACTAAGCAAGGAAAATAAAAAAAGTAAACAAATAGATCCAAAAATTTCCCTTATTTCCTCCTAGTTTTTCTCCCTTAAGTTTCATGTCTATTTCCATCCCATGAAATTCTTTATGTTCATTCATGTTATGTATAGTTTAGTTGAGTCCTTTTTTCAAAACTAATTCAGCCTCATCTATGATAGCTACTTAGTAGAAATCACTTTCATATAATGTGGTTTTATCTTTTGGGCCTAGACCAAATGGCTAAGATACTTGAACCCTGTTAGTAGTTCTTACCTAAAATTTCTATATGACTTATGATCTCGATCCTTTCTCTCAGAATATTATTAAGTTCTTTATGAGAAAGATGTCTAAGGTAATAATACGAAATTGAACTATGAGCTCATGACTTCAGTGTGTCTATTCTAGAGTCTTTTGCTTACAACTCGTGCTTATGTATCCTCTATATGGAAATGTCATCTCTTTCATGAATATACAGTTCAGTTGATAAGTGTAGCTCCAGACATAAAAATAGTATGTTTAGATTCAGCTCAGCATAATTAGTTTCCCCATCTATATCAGTTCCTTGGATTAATGTCTCTTGGTTGTACAACCATTCACAACTATGAAAAATTCTTATACAATACTATGCTCAATCTCCTATTTTATGAGTCTCAATACCCACACTAGTGCGAGACACATTCAATCACGTCTATTTCAGTTAGATCAATTAGCATCTTGTGCATGTCTAGTTCAACTTAGTTAGTGTCATGTACATAATCTATATTCAATCAATTAACCTCTCTATTTTAAATCTCCCCAGTCTTAGTTCATCCATCATTCAAGGATGAATGATCACAAAGGAGAGATAATGTAACACCCCAAAAGTTTGAGCTAGAATTTAAACCGTTCTATGTATGTGGCTAGGTCCGGACCCCTGTGAGTTCTTACTTGTTCTTAGGATATAAAAGCATTTAAAAATATGGATTTGGTTTTTGGTATGGCTCAAGGTTATAAGAAATTCCTAGTGCACAATAAAGTTCAAGGCTTTCCTATTAACCTAGTTTTTGTATAGTTCCATGCATGAGTCGACTTCAAATGATAATATCTCCTAATATATGAGGATTTATGTGAACCATAAAGTATCAATCCAAAGGAATCTGAGTCTAGTTTCCAATGCAACAAACTGCATGTCAATCCAAAGTTGGAAAAAAAGGTTATGTATATTTTACTATGGTCTGTACCACAATACAATTTCCACAGCTCACCATTTCATCCTGAAATAGGGCTACGTCGCATAGCCCATTCTTGTGGAATTAGTTGTCTATGCAGGGCCATTCCCAGTGTACAAAATTTCCAGATTTTTGATACATTTTCCAAGGGATTTTTAGTAATTTCCTAACTTTGAATGGCCGAACTATATCATTTTAAGCTTTGTAAGGACCCTATATAAGTCCATCATTTATCCAAAATTTCAATTCTTTACATAATCACTTTCTAGTTTGAAGAAAAAGAGAGAAACCACATTCAAGTTCCTCAAGACAAGCTATAGTTCCACTAGTCCAAGCTTCTAATACCGCGAATACTTCAGGGATTAATTCCTACCAGGTATGCAAGATAACTTAATGGTAGATCCCTTTCAACCCCATGTACAAAATTAATTTTATGAATATGTAAATTTCAAGTGTCCAGGGAAAGGGTTTGCTACTTCAAATATATAATTACTCCAAGGTTATGAATTGTTCTTTTCTATATGTTCTTGATGTTTCAAGCATTATTAACATGATTTTTATGATTTCCATGAATATGTAAGAATTACCTTGAAATAGTTCTAAGCTCAAGAACTTTCATGATTATTTTAAGAAGTCTTATATGTTTTTCATAATTTATCTCAAGCACAAACTGTTTAGAACCATTGAAATAAGAATAGATTCAAGTATCACGAATATGAAAGTTGGTATAGTTTATGGACTTTTGAAAGAATAACTAGAATAATCTCAGATGATGATAATTAAACAAGAAAAAATGCTAGTTATTCATTAGCTTCATCATATTATGAGCCTAAGTATATGTATCTCAGTTTTGGAAGGTTTATCTACCACTGAGAGGATGGCGGGTTTCAAGTACCCAAATTACTCAATTGTGTTACTGCATAGGATAAGCTTCAAGTAGCTTAAAAATACAATTTGTTTGCCTTCAAGTGGTTTAAATATCATCAATAGACTCTATAACTTGTCAAAGTATAGGGGAACTCACTAGCCCGGGGGTTAAATATTGGATGTCATGAGCTCACATGACATATGTCAGTTATAAGAAACTCCCACATGTTCCTATCCTGAGTTGTTATACATTATCATGACCTAAATATTCATAGTCCTTCACCATGTACTCTAGTTGTCAGGATTTCATCACAAATTTTACAGTTGAATCTAATTCCAAGTATGATACTCCAGACTCTATGACATGTCATATGATCCCTGTCTTTTATATTTACTTTACATGTTTTACATTTTTATACAGTTCTTAGAATGACTATAACTTGTGATTTATAACTTAATTTCAATTCACTTCTTTATACAGTTGTTAGCATGACTTAAATTGCAATTCACTTGATTTTAAGCATGCCTCCTAGCAATTCAAGTTTCTAGCATATTTTACAGATTTGTGTCAGTTTTCATGCTTTCAAACTCTCAGTGTTTTCCTCAATTTCTTTCAGCTTGTACTATTGTTATTATTAATATTATAATAATAATATTATTATTTACTTACCTACGTACTAGTAAATTCTATGTACTGACAGCATTTGCATTACATGCTTTTATTATGTAGATTTTAGGTGCACTCCCAGACACATGACCAATAAACTCATCAGTCTCCATTCATCTATGTATGGGTCCTCATTCTTCGAGGGCTATTGTCCATCTAGACTTAGAGTGATTTTTATTGATATTTAGTTGTCACGACCCGACTTCTCGAAGTCATGATGGCACCTACTATCCACCCAATAGGAGAACCAAACTCTGTAGTCCGTAGGCAAAGCGGAGGACTACAATAGTATGTGCGAAAAAACAATAATATGTAATACAAGTTCCCAAAACCCGATGTCAATGTCATAAGAACCACTAGTATA
>JBDJHY010239983.1:0-10858 GCA_039654485.1 Withania somnifera
GAAAGAGAGGTAGTCTGGACCCTCTAGGAACTGCAGGATAGGTGTCGGCTTTGTATTTTGATTATGGTGGTAGATGGGAGAAACTTTTATCTTGGGTAGATTTCTCCTAATGATAGCTATCATCCTGACATCCAGATAGTACTATTTGAGGCCTTATACTACAGGTATTATACATTGCCAGTGGTTGGTACAGTAGTGTTGAGATTTTTCCTCAGAATTTTGACTTGATTCAAGATGCCACAGAAAGAGTTCGGGTGATTCAAGACATACTACGGATATCACAAATTCTTCAGAAGAGTTATGCCAACTGTATACTTTGACCTCTGGAGTTTAGTGTCGGGGACATGGTATTCTTCCAGATTTCACCCATGAAGGGCATGGACGTTATGAGATTTGGCTGGAGAGGCAAGCTTATCCCCAAGTTTATCAGACCATATGAGATTATAGAGCGTATTGGAGAAGTTTCTTATAGGTT
Source organism: Withania somnifera (assembly GCA_039654485.1). Classification (NCBI taxonomy): domain Eukaryota; kingdom Viridiplantae; phylum Streptophyta; class Magnoliopsida; order Solanales; family Solanaceae; genus Withania; species Withania somnifera. The sequence continues at coordinate 476 of JBDJHY010239983.1, forward strand.
AGACCTACTGCCTGAGTTATACGATATTCATTCGGTGTTTTATGTTTCTACGCTTCTTCGTTATGTGTAGAATCCCTTCCATGTACTACATTCTGATTTAGTTCATCTGGACAACTGATTTAACTTATGTTGAGCAGTCTGAGGCCATTATTGACAGAGATGTGAGATGATACGGCTCGCGTTAATGTCCGTGAGGTCAAAGATGGAAAGAAGGGGTAGAAGAACAAAATGTAAAAGATATGCAGAATTTAATACGAAAACTTACGTAATTGAATTCCAAAATTGATAGAAATAATCAACCACTTGATACCCCACAAATGGAGGTTCGTCTGATCAATTACGATCCAAAATGCTCTCCAAGAAATTAAGGATTCGCCCACCTTAATCACTTAATAACAAGTATGTGAACACTACAGAATTCTAATTACCACTAAGAATTCTAACTAAGCTATTACAATTACAAGCTTTCTAAAATATCTAAAATCTGAAAATTGAGTTATTCAATCCAAAATGATCTACTAAACAATTCAAATGATCCTCTATTTATAGAGGTACAAGTCTTTTTATTACACTTAGGTCCAAAAGTGACCCAAAGTGACAAATGGGCCCTCAACCTTTAGGTCCTGGAACATTATGTCCCCAAAACCTTCCAAATCTGCCAAAATGGTCCTTCAATTGCTTCCCATGCATCCTTATGCTTCAATTATGCTTCAAGACGATTGAAATTGTGAGAGGTCCCAATGCTTGACTCCTTGATGGGGGTCTTGAAGGCAAGTTGGTTTCCCGAGCATTATCATCCTCCCCTTCTTGGAATGGATTCGTCCTTGAATCCAAAGCATCTAGCAAAACATAAGAAAAGACACAAAAAAGCACAAAGGGTTAAAACTAGTAACAAACAAGCCTACCAATATACCATGGTTGCACACACTTAACATGTAGCCAAGCATCAAAATGAAGCACAAAGTGTTGTATGACCCACTTAACAAGGTCAACTTGGCTATTCAAGAATATTCGACAAAGGGGAGACACAAGAGACCCATTGTATTCTAGCCCGCATATAGCGATATTATCAATGATCTTATATGTCATGAAGTACAAACACCCCATTAAGTAGACAAACACAAAACAGCCCACATGGTTATGTGAATTCGCATCAACAAGGTAAACCCGAGTACGCATTCCACACAACACATTGGCTATCCTCAAAAGTGGGATTTCTCCCATTCCATCACTCGGGTCAAATACAAAGGTATTCCCCATACGAGTTGGCATATAGAACACAATTAAACACCAAGTACAAAGTAATAACACCAAACGATGATCACATAATTGGGAACAAGTGCTACTACTAAGTATCCTAAAGAACAAGCCAACCCCAAAGTTCAAGTTAAGCTCATCATAGAGACCAAGCTTGTCATTACCATGAGGTAAATGGAAACCAACACCGGGGTCAAATGGAAGCATATCATAGATCAAGGATTCAACATTCACATAGACCCGGTTGTTACTCATATTTACATAAAAGTCAATCCCACAAAAATATGTATCATCACATGCAAATAAAGAATAAAACAAGGTGTCTCTTAAAATATCACATAGAGAATGAACAACTTTTCCTCTTTCCACAAGTCCCTTACCCCTTAGTGTACTTCTATCTTCATAGAAGAGGTTTCCAACTTCGGGAGAGATATCCTCACACCATAGTGGGTTAACAAACATAGTATACCTCTTAAGAGTTATACTATCAGTCAAGCTCACACCACTAGGTAGTACAATAGGAGTGAATTCATTACCAAGTTCAAACAAGATATTATACTTGAGGAGAGCACTATCAATCATAGAAAGAGGTTGCAAACATGCTAGTCCACTTTCTAACCAATATCATTGCTCGATAAATCATTAAGCACATGTTTTCTATAAGCTATATGAGAGATAGAACTTCCCATATTTGACAAGCTGAAGGAATCATTCACAATCACATGATCAACAACACTAGTTTATGGCTCATATTTAGAATCAAATAGAACCACAAGATAATGTACTATCAAGGAGAGTACATATATCAACAGCAGAGTACATATATAGAGTACATATATCAATAGTAGTTTATGGTCACTTGACGATGTACTATTAATCAAAGTTCAAGTGGTAAATCTAGGCAGACACTCATTGATCTTGCATGAAGAATCAATTTGGTCATCAATAGGATCAACTAGTGTTTCAACAACTTTAACTTGTAAGTTTTCATTGCAAGGCAAGGAATCATTAGGGTTACATAAGGGAAAACTACAAATGACATTCAAATTAGAAACATGCTCATTTATAACACTTGAAGCCAAAATTAGTTTTTGTACCTTTAAGTCCATTGAAAGAGTCTCATTCACCTTGTTGTAACATAGTTATCATGCATCTCTTTCCTTTCCTCTTGACCAATACATTCTCCTTTTCTTGCTTATTAGTGGAATCCTTGGTTCCACTCCTTTATTCTTCAATCTTACCACTCTCTCAAAGTTATTTCATGATGCGGTAGTCTTCACTCGCTTGGTAAGGAGTTAATGGCACAAGCACATGTTTTTGACCATTCATCACAAATAAATACTTATTGGTCCAACCTTGATGATTGATATCCCTATTAAATTACCAAGGTCTTCCCAATAGCAATGACAAGCTAACATCAGCACCACATTACACAATATCACCTCATGGTATTTTCCAATGCTAAATTTGACCCTAGCTTGTCGAAGAACCTTTATCTCACCACTATCATTAGGCCTTTGTAGCTGGTAGGGCTTAGATGTTTAGTAGTGGGAAATTGTAACCACTCTACCATAGATTGGCTCACCACGTTGGTGCAAATACCACTATTAATGATTAGGGAGCATACCTTATCCACCTTGTATGGAATAAATTCTTTTTTGGATCAAGATCTTCCCTAGCAAGTACACCCATGATTCTTCTCACCACACAAGAAAGGTAAACATTAACCTTTAAATCATCTTCCACCTTTGAAGTGAATGCAATTCTCTTCATGAGGAAAGAAAAGTTAACCCTCTCTTCTATGAATTCATGATCATCATCTAGGGCTTCTCCTTCATTCTCACTCTTTTCTTTCTCCTCATTGCTATCCTCTTCACATTCATCTTCATCCTCCATTTTATATCCATCATGGAATGAAACAATTGCTCTCTTATTTGGACACTCACTAGCAATGTTTTTTTTTTCTTGACATTGAAAACATTGGATAGTAGAGGGCCGAGGAAAGTTATACTTTTGAACATTACCCTCTTTTGATCTATCATATATCCTTGTTTTGTAGTTGTCTTTGGCGGGAGTAGCTTGACCACTAGCCTTGGACTCTGTAGGATTGGGTCCTTTCAACTTATCGACCCTTCCAATATTTTCCCATGGATTAGCTGAAGAGCCTTTTGAATGGTACGCCTTCATTTTATTCATGCCTTCCTCCACCTTCAAAGCATCTCGAAATGCCGATTCTAAGGTGTCATAGTGTTTAAGCTTTATGGGCCTCAACACTTTAAACCTAAATTTTGCAATAAATCTCATCACCGGGCATTGGCCCTGCTCTTCAAGATTAGCCTTCATTCTCAAATTCTCAAACTCATCATAATACTCTTCAACACTCTTGGTTCCTTGCTGCAACATATAGACCTTTTTTAGAAGTTCTAGATAGTAGTTTGGTGGAAAGTACCTCAATTCCATCATTGCAAACAACTCTTGCTAATTAGGAATCACAAAAACATTATGAAGCTCTTTTTCTCTCTTCTTGGATTCCCACCAAGTAGATGCATAGCCCTCAAATTGTGTAAGAGCATACTTGGCCTTCAATGCCTCTGATATGTTTTTAGTGAGAAAGATTCTTTCACTTTGTAGTTTCCACTCAATAAACTCCTCCAGATCACTACTCCATTTGAACTTTGGGAGTGTCAACTTGATGGTACTCAATCCACGATAAAACTTATTTCGGTGCCCCATCCTATCTCCTCTATCCTCCCAAATCGTATCTCCTCTATGTTTCCTTTTCCTATTCCCTCTAAATTCCCAATGAGGATATCCTATATGACCATAGCCTTGGTTCGTCCCAAAGCTTTGTGTTTTCCTCCCATCTTTAGGCTCTTCATAGTCTTCTCTACTTCCTTTCCCCCATTCTCCATCAATGTCAATTTCATGGTGTAATTCATCATACAAGGGGTTGTTGTATTGGTAGTCTTGAAATGGGTTGTGTGTGTGATTATATTGAGGTGAATTCATAGAACCATGTTAAGGAACAACAAATACATTTCTTTGGGGAAATAGACTTGGATGGTAATCGTGTATGGTTGGTGTTTCTTGTGGAGGAATGAAAGGTTGTAGATTTGGATGTGGAGTTCCGGTGCGTGGATGTCTAGGAGTGTTGTGGTGTAGGAATGTGGGTTGTTGGTGGAAGCTTTGGCTTCGAGTTAAGATTGGTTGGGTCATTTGTTGAAATTGGCCCAGGATATAGTTGTAGATTGCTTCACACTTCCTTTTCCCTTCTCCCGACTCAACTGCTGAGGTGAATCCTCTTGTCATTATCCTCCACCCTATTTATCCATTCCTCCAAATCTCCTATTCTTCTATTTATTTCAGTGAGTTGCTTCATAATCTCCATTAAGGAGTTTGCAAGAGCATTAGATGTTTAACCTTCAAGATGTGACATTGTACCTACAGAACTCAACAAACTTGTTAGCAATTAAGGGCTTAACCACTCGTGCGTGTGCTCTTCCTTACCTCTAAGAGTTTATCCAAAATTGCTTGTCGATCCTTCTTACTCTTATCGATCAAAGATCATCTAACCTTTGTGGTAGAGTGGATTCTTATTGACTCACAATGGAATAAAAAAGACCGCACTTGATCCAAGAAATAACAACAATAACATAAAGCAATAAAATATCACAAAAAATAGTACGAAGAAATATGGACACAAGAACAAGTTCAACACTTTATAAAAAGAATACTAAGTGTAGAATATTTTTAGAATTGAGATGATGTTTTGAAATTGAAACAAAAGATTAGAGATTAAATTAAATTGAATTAAGATGTTACCAATGTGCTTAAGACTAAATTATGAGTTGTTTTTGTACCTCAAAGAATGCCGTTGTGAAGGGAAAACCGTCGTGGAAGGGCAGTGACTGCCGTTTTGGGTAGTGAGGAAAGATTGGAAATTATTAGCCACCGTCTTGAGAGGGAGGACTGTCGTGATTTAGGGAGGTACCACTATCCAAGGTTTGTGCTCCGCCGTTCTTCATAGAAACTTGAGAAGGCCAAATGCCTTGGCCTCTGTCCAACGGAAGACCGCCGTGTCAGATGGCGGAGGAAGTTGGCGGACAGCTTATACCGTCGTCCTTGGAAAATTGCCTGGGACGTGCATGGGTCAATTGAAATTCATCAATTTTCCTTGTTAACCCTTGGTTATTTTCTCATTCACGAAAATGCCAACTTTTAAACGCCTTTTCTCAACCAATTACAACTTCAAAACGGATCAATCACCACCAAATTGAAGAACACCAACGACAATCTATGAAGATCTTCAAGAATCCTATGACCACTCAAAAATTTAAATCTTCCAAATCACCTCGGAATTGGATGAACTTGATTTTTATGTCTCTAATGACTTGTATAACTCAATTCCGATCTCTCAAACAACAAATTCCAAAGTTGATAATGGAAATTTAGATCAAATGTACCTTATGCCCATCTTCTTCACTTGAATGTTTATATGTACATGAAGAAATGATGAACTTTAAATTTTCAATCCTATTCAAATCAACTCAGAATTGCACCAAACATTAACCACGAGTTCCTCAACTTATGATGAACATTTCCACCACTTTTCAAGCACGAATTCAACTCGAAATTGCACCAATTATTCTGACCTTGTGTCAAGCTTAAGAACACTTAAGAACAACGGTGTTCAAGCTTGAAACCTACTCAAATCTCAACCAAATCTACCCACACTCCTTAAGATGTAAGGAACACAAAATTTCACTTTTCAATCAACAATAACAACCAAATATCTTCAGATCCGAGCTTGAAAATTCAGATCAAAGATGAACTCAACCAAAACCTAAAATTTCACTACGTACCTCAAATCAACTCCGAATTTGACGAAATTTGAGATACATAATCCTTGAAACTCATATTGAAGATTGAATCACTTTGTTTTCCCCAAATCAGTTTGAAATTTTAACAAATCTCGGAATTCCCCAAACTCAAAATTAACAACAATAGTAGAGATCCAAATTCAACTTGTATTGGAATCAATTTGATACACGTGATCCAAATTACTAGGAGAATAATTTCTAGTAATAAACATCAACAAATGACAAAAATTCAAGTGACTACGTTTTCAAATTTTTGTGGAAATTTTTTCAGAATTTTGAACTTTTTTGTAGTTTTTTATTTAAAACTAAGATTATAATTTCATGAAACAAATTTTGCGCCAAGGATCTGATACCAAATTATACAGCCTACTTCATGGTCCGTGAGGTCAAAGATTGGAAAGAAGGGGTAGAAGAACAAAATGTAAAAGATATGCAAAATTCAATATGAAAACTTACGTAATTGAATTCCAAAATAGATAGAAACAATCAACCCCTTGATACACCCACAAATAGAGGTTTTTCCAATCGATTATGAGCCAAAAAGGTCTCCGAGCAATTATGGATGCAACCACCTTATTCACTCAATAACAAGTACGTAAGCAGTACGAAAATCTAATTACCACTAGGAATTCTAACTAAGCTATTACAATCTTTCTAAAATAGCTAAATTATGAAAACTGAGTTCTTCAATCTAAAATGATCTACTAAATAATTCAAATGATCTTCTTAGAGGTACAATTCTTCTTATTACACTTAGGTCCAAAAGTGACCCAAAGTGACCTATAGGCCCTCCAACTTTGGGTCCTTCCACATTAAGTCCCCAAAGCCTTCCAAATCAGCCAAAATGGTCCTTCAATGGCTTACCATGCATCCTTATGCTTCAATTATGCTTCAAGATGATTGAAATTATGGGAGGTCTCAATGCTTGACTCCTTGATGGGGGTCTTAATGGCAAGTTGGTTTCCCGGGCATTATCATGAGATGACTCAAGCCCAGAGATATCCCAGTTGGATGGGTTCGTTGGACTCACCATCCAGTCGAGGAGTCACCTGGGAGACAAAGAGGGATATGCTAGCCTAGTACCCTTATTTGTTCGATACTTCAGTTACTCCCTCTTTTCCTTAACTTTTGGAATGAAATTTCCTGTAATGGGGGATGTTGTAACGATCCTCGTTATCATTTTTATGTTCTCATGACACTTTTGTTCTTGCATTTAAAAGAATAATCTAGTTACCAAACTAGGAATACAAGAAATATACAACACCCAGAACTCAATAGCTCAAGTTTTATTCAAAAAATTAACCCTAGTACCATGACGTCAAAATTGAAAAATGATCGTAAAATAAAGTTATCGATCACTAAGGGATGCAAAATATTAAGTTTAATAAAAAAAACCCATTCAATTTTATAGAAAAATTCTCAAGTTTTTAATAAATTTTGAGTTCAACATTTACCCACTATTGAGAGGTTCAAAATCATCAAATTTTGGTATAAAATCATGTTAAAGTAGTGGGGAATTAATGAAAAAGTGACTAGAAAACTTACCCAGTGTTTACATTCAAAATTCGTTGATTTTTCCTCGCCAACTATGGGTTTCAAGTTGTATAATGAATGAGAAATATGAAGACTTTGCTAAAATTTCTTTTTAAAACTGTCCCAGGTGAACAGTAGATCCTTCGTGAACGCGGGCCCTTAACTTTGAATGCGGAACATTCATCCTTGCTAACCCTCCCCGAATATGGAGCCTTAACCGTGAACATGGCGATCAAGGTCTTCCATATATCCCGAATGCATCACCACCTCTGTGACTGTGATGCTTCCTAGATCCAATCCTTCGTGAATGTGGCACAAGCCCACGAAAGCAGAGGAAATCACATAACAACGACATCAGTTGTTGGAAGCAACTTCACAAAAGGGAAAAAGGCTCGGAACGGACCCTGGGGATTCGATCGATTCTTGTGATGACAAACCATACATGTTATAATACTATTTTTGATGTTCCAGCCTCAATGGAACCATGAAAACATATATACGAGTTCTCCTCAAGATGATACCCGCTAAGGGTCTATTTTTAACTAAAAACACCAAAATAACAAAAAATACATTCGAGACTTATGAAAAATATATAAAAAATTCATTCTAGACCAAATTCCACCTCCCCAATCCAATGGAACCATCTGATTTTCGATCTGATCAGTCTAAGACCAAATGTTGATAAAAGTCAACCATTTCACTTCTAAACTCAACTTTAGCCCATCTAAATGCTCAAACGCAACAGTGAAGGCATAAACTAACTAGACCAAACTCGACATTATGAAGAATCTTGAATTGAGGGATTTTGAAATGATGTCTCGAACTCCAAATGACCCCTATAATTCCTCATGTTGAACTTAAAACCTCAAAACTTAAATTTCTATTTTCTTATACTCAAACTCATCCTGCTCCCAACCCGACCATAAAACAACACTTAGTTTGGTCTAATGAAGCTATGGGATGGTAAAAGGATCAAAATACACTGAAACTATAAAAATAACCTTTAGGGTCATTATAATATCCACAACTAAGAACCATGTTCATCCTCGAGCATAAAAAATAAGAAGTACATGAATAGTCAAACAGATGAGGATACTGGCTAGAACCTCTGACTAAATCTCCTATGTGGACTTTTTGATCGGTCTGTGCCTCCATTGCTCCTTTACTGAAGGTATATCCTTGGTACGAAGCTTCCAGACCTTCCTAAGAAGAATAGTGATTGGCTCCTCCTCAAATGATAAGTCTGGGTCCAAACTCAAAGTATCCCACTGAAGCATGTGAGATTCATCAGGAATATACCTTTGAAACATAGAAACATAAAGTACTGGATGTACCACGGACAAACTAGGTGGCAAGGCTAACTTGTAACCCACCTCTCCCTTCTGCTTTAGAATCTCAAAAGGACTAATAAAACACGAACTCAACTTCCCTTTCTTCCCGAATCTCATCACACCCTTCATAGGTAACACCTTCAATAATACTCTATCACCCTCCATGAACTCCAATGACCTAACCCTCTTATCAGAATAACATTTTTGCCTACTCTAGATAGAAAATAGCCGGGTTTGAATCAATCTAACCCTAGGTATGGAGTCTCAAACCAAATCTTTCCCCTATGGGCTCTCTTCTGAAGTCTCAAACCACCTAATCAGATATCTATATATTCAAAAGGAGTCATCTGAATGCTCGAATGATAACTATTGTTATAGGAAAAAACTTTACAAGCAGTAGAAATCGATCCCGATGACCACCAAAGTAAATAACACATGATCGAAGCATATCCTCCAGCACTTGAATAGTGCGCTCACACTGTCCATCATTCTGAGGATGAAAGGTTGTGCTCATATCAAACTGAGTACCTATCTTGCTTTACATAGTACTCTAAAAGTGTAAAGTGAACTGAGTGCCTCGATCAGATTTAACAGATATGGGAACACTATCCAACTGAACTTCTAGCTAATATAAATCTAAGCTAACTCCTCAGCAGTGTGCTTCACCTTCACTAGAATAAAATGCGCAAACTTAGTCATTCTATCAACCACTACCCAAATAGAATCATAACCAACCGAAGTAGCAGGCAACCCAATAATGAAATTCATGGTTATACACTTCCACTTCTACTGGGGGATAGGAATCCTCTATAACACACCTCCCGGCCTCTATACTCAAAATTAACATGCTGACCGTTCAACTACCTGGCAATAACGTCCGTAATGTCCTTCCTCATACCACATGACCAGTAATGCTAGCTTAATCATTATACATCTTCATCACCACCAGGTGAATGGAGTACCTAGAACTATGATCCTTCTCCGAGATCAACCTAACTAAGTTACCAAAATTAGGGACACAAATCTGATCCTTAATCCTCAAAACCCCCTCCTAATCAAGCACAACCGCCTTGGCCTCACCTCACAACACCTTGTCACGAATAGCCCTTAATCTTGCATTATCAAACCGAGTCTCCCAAATCTTCTCCATCAACGTAGATCAGTCCTCCACACAAAAAAGAACACTACCATCCTAAAAAATTTGCAATCTAACTAAGCATTGTATAGACTCTAAACATATATAGCCAAAGGCTGGTCCTCAACACGAATAAAATCTGAACTACCCATACTCAATGAGTTCATGCTAAGGGCATCCACCACAATGTTGGACTTGCTCGGATGATACAAGATAGTAATGTCGTAGTCCCTTAACAACTCTAACT
>JBDJHY010240014.1:0-10857 GCA_039654485.1 Withania somnifera
TTGAAAGCAGTTTTTCACCATTGGAAATAGTTTTTTCATTGTTGGAAGTACTCTTTAGAAGGAGGACTTTTAATCTAGAGCAAGATCTTGGAGCCACCGTAGAGGCCGGAGAACAATTGTGCAAACTTTGCTTCCCCTTTATATGTATATTTTTATGTTTTCATTTGAATGGATTGTTGTGATTTTTCCATGTCTATTTGGAACTAATTCTTCTTGTTTTAGGATTTTGATATAAACTAGCAAGATGATTATTTCATTATATATTATTTAATTTACGATAATTATTAAATAATTGGTCTTATGTTTCTATGCATAGTATCTTAGTGATTCGCGATCATTAAGATAAACTTATAAACCTGAAAGTGAACTAATCAAGAATCTAGATGGTAGAATGAGAAACGTAAGAAGTGAGTTCATATATAGATTACACCACCGTTTGATAATCGAATATGATTTGCAACTAAGACGAGATCTTGTATTTAGTTTTCCTCGCTTGGTTCATTACTGGAAGATAACTATAATGCATCTAAACTAAATCAACACAACACAAGTCTATCGAAGTAGTTGCGGGATTTGTATAGATAGTGATTAGAGGAGATCATTTCCTACTTATAAATTAAACCTCGAAACCAAAAATTGTATAATTCAAGTTAATTAATTAAAGTAAAATATGATTGCTAGCAAACCCATGATCCTAATCCGTTTCATTTATTGATTGAGGAAAAATATAGTCTTCTCTAGAATAATTGTCTATTAGTTAATTTTATTATTCTTAGTTTAGTTGTATTCCTAAATATATCACTGCAAACTCTTCTCTTAAATAATAGTTAAGAATTAGTTTAATCTAGCTAACAGTTTATATCAAGTCATTGGGGTTTTGACGTCCGGCTCGCAAATGCCACTATGTTACTTGTTTGATTGCGTACACTTGCGTGTGCATTTGGATGTAGCATTGAGTAGCTTTGCACTAATTCTCCTAGCAGTCGAGTAGATTTTATCTCCTTGTTTCCAAGCAACTTTCCGCTCCTCTCCCATTTTTTTCGAGTGCTTTTGCTCCACTCCTAGAAGTCGAGTGGCTTTCCGTTTATTCTTCTTATAAAATAAGTTATCCCCTCATCTCCTTACCGTCGAGAAACATTTCCCTAATTCTCCTATCAAAGATAGATTTCCACTTCTTACCAAAAGTTAAATAATCTTTTGATCATTCTCCCAACATGCGAAGTGACTCGACAATGGGAGAGGAGTTCCATACTTTGAGAGAATAATGACAAGTAACTTTGCTCCTTCCCCTTCAGGAAATCAGTTGTAGTTGCTTCTCCCAAAAGGTGTCTTCCTTTCTTTCTATAGTTATAGGGAAAGCATTTGTAGCTAATTTTCCCCATAGAAAATTTCACTGATTCTCCCATTTTAAAGACTTTGCTCCTTGCCAAAAGGGAAAGTAACTTTCATTGATTCTCCCAAAAGGTAGCTTCCCAGGAAAGAAATTGTAGATGATTCTCCCTATTTAAAGACCTTTTTCATTCCCAATAGGGAAAGATGAATTTTATAATTCTCCCTTTTAAATACTTCGCTCCTTCCCCCCGGGAAATAAGCTAAAGCTCATTTATTATTGGTTGAGTGGTTGTTCGCTCCTCTTGTTGCAACGAGTGGCTTTCACTCATATCCTTACAATCGAGCAACTTCAAACTCCTTATATTATGATGAGTGGCTTTTCTGCTTTTCCCGTTTATGGAGTGGCTTTTTCTCCTCTCTCAATGGCTTGGAATCATGTTTATAATCAGTTTCTAAGATGATTCCCATTCAAGAATTCTCATTCAATGTTAATGTTGCCTTCTTTTTTTCAAATTCCTTTCTCAAGTGGCCTAAGGGACACCTTTATTTCTACTAGTTGATACATAAGAAATTTGAAGGAAGTAAATGAAGTCTTTCCTTCCAAAATACACTCCTTAAGTCATATCTTTCAGTACTAGGACCGAAGTAAAGTACTTTCTAGTTGCTCTTTGCTCAAAGCCCTCCTTCCGACTTAGTTTGAAATACAAACTCTATATAGCTTTACAATTTATTGAGTTAAAAAGGTATTTATTGATTCTAAAGCTCAAGGGAAGGTATGGAACCCTAGTAGTAGAATGAAATCAATTTAGCAGGATGAATTTCATGCCAACACGAGTAATTTAAGTTTTCACTACCTTATAAGGGCATTGAGAATTGTGTTTTTCTTTTTAACTAAATAATTTGGATTATTCAAAGAGCCTTTATATAGTTTATGAATTCTACTTAGTAGGGACCTAAGCCACACAAATTTATTTTATTTAATTCAGACCACGCCTTATGACAAAAGGGGGAGAAAGAAAAGATGACATGTTGATATGTAATCAAAGAAAACTATACTTGAAGAATGGGATACATATTGAGAAGAACAAAAAGGTAGGCTTGCCTACTAATCTACGCTCATTGATGAGACGATGACATAGAGAAGATAGTATACACTTTGTCACTCTCCTTGTCACTTAAAAGTAAAGAAGAGATACACACTTTGGAACTGGAGGGATTTATGATGGAATCAAATAGGGAATGCACTTATGGTTAAGACAGGTCCTACATGTCCTACCTAATTAAATGGACCGACCCGCCATTTATTTTATTAAATGATGCCTTCGATTCACTTCAAGATGCTATTTAACAAGGAATGAATACCTTTTTTAATGAAAGAAGCCGAAGGGGTGAACGAGCACTGTGGTAACAAAGCATAAGAAAGATAAGAAAAACATTCCTTGAGTCGACCTTTATAGGAGTAGGGGAGCATGGTGAGATAGATAAACATCCAATCCTGAAGCATCTAGATGCTCGGCTTTGTCTTTTGCTAATCTTAAACTTCAATTAACCCCATCGTACTTCGATCCAATAAATCGATCGATCTTCAGGCTAATCACTTTTGTTTAGGCCTATAGATAAAAAGAAGTCCTCGATTTCTCTTGAAAAAGAGAAGGGTAACATAGAATTATCTTCAATTGAATAGGATCGACCTTTAAATAAAGGTGGTAAGATGATGATGAACACATCAACTTGGCTACTAAAGAAGGTGAAGGATGGATGAGATACTAGGCCAACTTATTGCTTACTTCCATGGTTGTACTCTTTAGGATTCATAGACTGAATTTTGTTTAGGTATTAAGGAGGGGAGGAGATCTTAACAAAAAGGGCCGAAAGTTAAAAAGGTATGTATGGCTGACGGGAGGAGAGAAAGACAATGCATGGAGATTCTGTCTGTCGGAGGTTTAAGAATCTATTAAGAACATATAAGGCTAAGGTTACTATCATGACCTAAAAATCAGGTAGTGATAGCGTCTCATCTCACCTGCAGACAAGCCTGACCCTAGTCTGGAGAAAGTAGTGGTAGGCTAGTAGCAAGAATTCAAAAGTAAAGGGGAAAGAGATGAAGAAGAGAAGGAAAAATAGGAAACAAAAATACACAACTAAAGATAACCCCCAAAATTTGGTATCCTGGTTGTAGAGCATCTATATACAGAAAATACAAAATACAATCCACGACGGGGATAAACTACAAAATAGCCATCCAGGACCCAACTAGGATAACTATGGTACTAGAAGGAAAAACAGTTAGTAAGGATGCCAACTGCTCACCAAAATCTCCTAGAGTCACACCAGATATCTCGGACGATCGTGTCCGCTCTGCTGTCTCATACTAGATTTGCATCACAAAGAGATGCATAAGTGTAGTATGAGTACCAAAACAATGGTACCTAGTAGGCATCATAGGATGACCGAACAAAAGTAAGCATAAACAAGGAAAGAGTGATCAATAACAAGTAGGAAAATGACACATAAGGTACAACATAAATAAGGTAAATATAGGAATAGCTAGTACGTGCAGTATAGGATCAACTACCGGTGGTGCAGTACCAGCTAACAAGTATAAATGAGGGTTACTATAAGGGTATAAACCACCAAACTTGGGCCACAGACAACAGACGACCAAACACGACATGTACCTGGAGCTCCAATGTGACCAGTACAAGGAACAACCAATAAGAGACTACAAAGACATCAACAATAAGTTAACCGCAAATATAGTAAGTCCACGAATAGGACTAAAAAGAGATAGAAGGGAACATACAAAGGCCACTAAAAAAAACCTCAACCAATACCACATTCTACCAGTAGGTACACTCAGGAAACTAATTAAACCAACCAGTACTCCCCCCTTAAGCCTTGAAATGTGCAACCAAGCACTAAAAAATGCAATGCATGAGGGTGCTGATAAGTAAATAGTGCCCTTTTGTACCATCCTCGGTACAAAACTTTGTTAGGAGCAGACCCATGGAAGCTTCCCCATATAGTTATCCAATCAACCACAATATACCTCTCCACCTGCCATGCAACATGCCCTAGACATAGCAACCCAAGTCGAAGGGTCAGTGGAGGGATCCAATCACAGTACAAAAATCCTCATAAATGTCAATCAGTGCCAAAAAGCCAAAACTTGAGCTTAGCCCGTATATCATATTGAAATGGAAACTCAAGTCCAACCATGTCAGAAAAAATTAAATCTCAGTAAAAACCAATTTCCAACATATAAGAAATGTACAAAAACCATAGTGATAGTGAAAAAATACCCTTAATGATGTGAGAAAATAGCTCCATAATACTCATAAACATAGTCGTGGAAAGTATAAATATGGATGATAAATCAGTTTTTGATTATTATGATGTTAAAAAATTACCTTCTAAAACATTCAATGCATGCCTGTTACGCTAAAACAATCAGTTGGCAAACTGGTCTAAGGCTTCTAACTAGAATCAATAGGATGACTGCCAAACCCTAGTCACAAGGTATATCCTTTCCTAACCTAACTAAGGTCCTGAGCCTCGAGTAATCGTATAAAAGATGTCACGACTGATAGGGTGCCCGCTAAGGGCCTAGAACACACCCATACATAGGAAAACATGAAACTATCATAGCTTGATCCAATACAACCCACTCTTAGGATCTCACCGAGCTAGGGCAGGTATCAACGCACAGAGCTGCTAACTACCCAACAAAAGCGTAACTAGCTGTCTATGGCCCTAAGGGGCCACTCCTACACTAATCACACATAACAACTCAGGTAGACCACAGAATAATCAACCTACCTAGATCGTCACTAAAGCCACCAACCTAAATAAGGGGATAGCTACTAAGCTTTAGTCACTACTATAGTCCCCTCCCAACTTTACTACGATCCAGAGTCAGCGTATAATAATACGCATCAAAGGTTTTACTCCTCCCCCATCCAAACTACATTCCAGAGTCAGCATTAGACATATGGGTAGGAAGATATAAACCCGGGGTAAGTAGTTAGGCTACAAGGTAGTTAAATTGGCCATAGGCCTAGTGAATAAGCACGTCGGTGCCCGATAAGTAATCCTAGCCCAGTGAGGGGACTTTAACAAACATATAATACACTAATACCCAGTCTAAATAAAGTAGATCATAGCTTACCTAGATTCTGGTGATGTCCTCCAGAAGCATGCCCAAATATAAAAAAAATCATGTATAAAGCTCGAAATCGTGCGAGTTAAGAAAAAAGTAACCTATGTGTCAAGGCGAGTAAAATAAGATCCATATTGTTATATAAATATCGGGGTCAAAATTCAAACCAAAAATGGTTCCATAAACCCTAGTAACTCAAAAAAAGGGAAATATTTATACCAATACATAAAGCACATCTCATACATTATATGGTATAAATACGGCTCAAATTAGTGGTAGAAAAGAAAGATATAAGCCCATAAACTTTATCACAATAGAGAAAACAGAGAATTACCTGGTAGAAATGATCACAGGACCACCTAATCAAGGTTCTATGGATCAAAACTTCATTATACACCTTTAAAAGCTCTTAAGTTGCTTTGGAGTATCATAAAATTAAGAGGAAATAAAGTGGAAAATAAGGGATTATGTGAAGAAGAAACATTTATAGACCCACCAACTGATTGATAAATTAGTCATTTAGGTGATTTATCAACCACTAATTTATCGGTCATCTAGACGATAAATCGGTTCCTGTCCTTACCTGACAAATTTTTGGAAAATTTCAAAAAGGCATACAGAATAGAAACGGAGTCCTATTTCAAAAATCCATATATGAAATATTTATGAAATCAATATTTTGGATTCAAAGAAAGCGACTAAAATGACATTATAAATTCTATAAGCTAAGTAAATCCAGAATAAGCTATGATTTAAAGGAATTTAACTATAACAACTGGCAGGGACCCAACCTATTGATCTCAGCAAGTCATGAACATCTTGGGAAGTTATAGGAACTCTCTAAGTACGAGAGAGTGGAAAGAACATGAAATTGATCTCGAGGGTCATTACCACATCCCCCATATAAGAACTTTCATCAATAAAAGTTGATAAAAAAAGGGTGTACCTGGAGGGTCGAATGAATAAGGGTACTGGGCTCACATATCCCTCTCTTTCTCCTAGATAACCTCCTCGACAGGGCATTGAGTGCATCAAACCCTTACAAATGGAATATCCTTGGGCTTGAGTTGTCTCACATTTCTATCAACAATGACCTCAAGCTACTTAACATTAGTTTATCGGTCGTCTAGTTGAATTGACTTTGAATAAAGTACATGATAGCCCACATAACGGCGAAGCATAAAAACATGAAACATGAACAACTTCGTTAACTCTAGAGGTTGGGATAACCTATAGCTGACTTTGATGATCTGCTTCATAATCTCTTATAGCCTGACATACCTGGGGATATGCTTGACCATATAAAAAATCCCATAACGCCCTTCATGGTCAAAACCCATAAGAATACCATGTCCTAAGTAATGAACTCGAAAGGTAAAATTCTATGATATGCATAAATCTTATGATGACTCTTTGTTATCTGCAGTTTGACTTGAATAACCCAAACTCTCTCTTTGGTATCTCGAATCAAGTCAGAAGTCTGATGTAAGATCTCAATGTTTTTGTACCAATCGATTAATGATCTATAACGCCTGCTGTATAAATCTTCAAATAGTGCCATCTGGATATTGGAATGGTAGTTTTTGTTATAAGAGAACTCTTCCAAAGCCAAGTGTTGATCCCAGCTACCCCCAAAATAAAACACATAAGCCTGAAGTATATCCTGGAGTACCTGAATGTCCGCTAAGACTGTTAGCCTATCTGTCAGTGAAAAATCATACTCAGAGCTACTTCCATATCCAACTTATGTTTCTTCAACCTCTATAATTGTGAAGTGAACTACGTACCCTAGTCTGATATGATAGAAACTGGCACCCCATGTATACGGGGAATATACCTAACATACAAGATGACAAGTCTCTCGACAGTCCAAGATAACAAAGTAAAAAATGAGCGGATTTGGTCAATCAACCCACAATGACCTGTATACAATCTTTACCCCTGTAAGTACAAGGGAGTCTATAAACAAAACCTATACTAATCCTCTCCCACTTCCACTCAGGGATAGAGAGTCGCTGTAATGCGCCCCTTGATTTTTGGTGCTCGAACTTCACCTGTTGGCAGTTCAAATAGCAAGGAAACAAACCTGGTAACATCCGATCTTAGAAGACGCCGCCAGTTGTACTATCTAAAATCTCTACAGATATTCACAATGCCTAGATATATGGAGTATCTGGTACAGTAGGCCTTACGGATAATAGTCTGAATTAATCCATCCAACTTGGGAACGCAAATACGGCTACCATCCACAATACACCTTCAAAGTCTAAAGATACACCGTTGTAATTACCTAATAGGACCAATCTCAAATACAAACAAGGACCTATCCTCGTACTGTCTCTTTCGGATATGGTCAAATAGATTAGGTTTAGCCTTACCATATGCAAGGACTTTATTAGATCTAATATGACCAATTGAACCAAACGGTTAGCCAATGAATGAATCTCTAAGGCTAATTTGAAGCTGATATAGAAGCTAAACTATCCATACCAACAACCTTTTGACTTAAGGCATCTGCAACCACATTCGCTCTGCCTGGATGGTACAAAATAATGATGTCATAGTTCTTTAGGAGTTGATACACCTCATCTGTCTAAGTTTGAGCTTTTTTTGGCTCAGTATATATTATAGGATACAATGATTGGTAAAAATCTCATAGTGAATTCCGTAGAGGTAATATCTCGAGATCTTGAATTAGAAAACTACCCCTGCCAACTCTAAATCATGGGTGGGGTATTTGTGCTTGTGAACCTTAAATTGACATAAAGAATACGTAATGACTTTACCCTACTGTATCAACACACATCCCAAATGAATATCGGAGGCATCACAACAAAATGTATACGACTGGCTCTTAATCGAAAGTGACAATAATGGTGCCGAAGTGATCAATTCCTTAAGCCTTAATAAACTAGACTCACAATCCTCATACCACCGAAAAAGAACATCCTTCTAGGTCATACTAATCATAGGATATTCTATTAATGAAAAGACTTCCATGAATCTTCTATTATTTCTCACTAACCCAACAAAACTATAAGCTTCAGAGGGAGTAGTGGGTCGAGGATAATCACAGACGAATGAAACCTTCCTTGGATCTATACTAGTACCAGCTGGAGATACAACATGACCCAAGAACGCACTAGAATATAACCAAAAAGCATACTTTGAGAACTTTTCATAAAGATGATCAGTCCTCAAATGCTGGAGTACAACTCTCAAATGCACCTTATAATGCTCCCGAATCCTAGAGTAAACTAGGATCATCAATAAACACAATCACAAAAAAATTGAGGTATGGTTTGAAAGCTCTTGCCATAAGATCCATAAATATTGTTGGGGCATTAGCCATCCCAAATGACATAACCAGGAACTCCTAGTGTCCATACCGGGTTGAAAAAGCAGTTTTCAGGATGTTCTCAGCTTGAATCCTCAACTGGTGATAACTTAAACTCAAGTCAATCTTTGAGAACACAGCAATACACTGAAGTTGATAAAAATGGTCATCAATCTGTGTCAAAGGATACTTGTTCTTAAAGGTGACCTTATTCAACTATATGTAATCAATAAACATGTACATGATCCTGTCTTTATTTTACACAAATAATACTGGAGTGCCCAAAGGTGAAACACTAGGGCAGATAAAGTCTTTAGAAACGAGATCTTGAACTGAACACTGAGCTTATGAAGCTTTAATGGATCTATGTGATAAGGTACAGTAGAAATAGGTCTAGCGCCTGGTTCAACCTCTATAGAAAAATCGAAAACACACTTGGGTGGGAGGTCAAACAACTCATTAGGGAAAACATCAAAGAACTCTCAAGAAATGAGCACACATCCAAGGGAAGGAGGATCAACACTAACATTATGGACATTAGCTAAGTAAGCAGTACAACCCCTAGCTAAGAATCTACAGGCTTGTATGCTAGATACTACTAACACGCAGAGTGGATAATAGGACCCCGACACACCACCATAGACACACTAGCACAAATAAGGTCAAGGTATTGAAAAAATAATGCAGGACTACATAATGGGGGGGGGGGATAACCAATCCATGCCTAGAATCACATTAAAATCAACTATGTACAGAGAAACACGATCAGCCTGAATGTCCACCCCTGTATAGTCACAACACAAGCCTAGTGAATTTGATCACTACTATAAGCTCACCTATAGGAGTAGCCACATTCATAGGCATGGATAAAGGCTCACATATAACATCCAAATGGGGGTTTATGGACACATAAGATTACATATAACTAGGGTCAAATAATACAAAGGATGGATGGTAACGAATGACTAACGTACCCGTAACTACTATATTAAAAGAATTTTCTCGGAATCTATCAGGTAGGACATTAAACTAATGATGCCTGCACCCTGATGATCTCCTCCTCTTTCCATTCCTCTTTCCCTATGGCCCCAACCATGAATGCCTCAGGTCACTACCCGACAACTTCTAGACAGTTGTGGTACTATTTACAGAGGCTCAGTAGTCTGCACTACTGGTTGAATGGCCCAACATCGTGGACAATCTATGGCATAGTGATCCATCTCAACATACTCAAAGAACCCACGGTACCTAACATAACCTAAACTATCTACAAAACTACCTCGTCCATCATGACGCCCTTTACGGGGTGGCTACTCTGATCGTCGCTAGCTGATGGTAAGGAGGCCTAAACTTGACTTATAGGATATCACTGATACCGTTGTTGAGGATTATGCTGCAGATATCCACGCCTACCAAACCACCAACTAGAGGAATCTGATCGACTGAAATTTCCCTACTGGTATTATCTTTTGTATCCGCCCTCTTGGGCCGAGCGACAATATATCTCTATGTTAAGGGCCTGATCAACCACTTCTAACAACGGGATACCCTAAGAAAGTAATAATTAATTATCTTATTGTAACTCTAGTCTAAATCCAGTTGCAAAGCCGCAAATCCGCTCTACATCTGTTAGCATAATAGCAACCCATACCTCAAAGTTTGTGTGAATCGAGCTTCATACTCAGAAACTATCATGATCCCTTTTACATGTCTGCTAACTGGGCTCTGAGTTCATGGAGAACAACCCAGGGAATATAGTGAGCCATGAAGGCATCCAAAAAACTGATACCATGCCATAGGTATGGACCCTTCTAGTCTACTCTTTCTATATGACATCTACTAGGCCTTAACCCAACCCTATTATTGATACCAGTGAAATTAACTCCATGTGTCTCTCTCAAGCCTAAAGTCTACAGTCTCTCCTCACACTCTACAATAAACTTATAGGGATCCTATCTGGAATCACTAGAAAATATCAGAGGCCCCATACACATAAAATAACTGTGCATATTCCGATCTTTGAAAGTTA
>JBDJHY010240036.1:0-10856 GCA_039654485.1 Withania somnifera
GATTATAAATTTAGTGCTTGCTAGAATGTTAGGTTGACAAAGGGAACAACAATTTGTTACCAATCCAGCAAGGGAACAGATTTTCACCCACCATCTACTTAAGTTACTATATTTTTATTGTATTTAGTTCATCTTCTCAAGTTACTACAACATTCTGGTATTTTGTCCATTTCCCAAACCAACAATCCTACTAATCAAAACTAAAGATTCCTGGGATGATGGAACCATTGAAATTAGAATCCGATGCTTCAATCTTTAAAAACTAACCAAAGTCAAACTTTCACCACCAAATAAGTTTTTATCCCGTCAAACATTCTAAATGCAAGCCTTGAGACCCAAACTAAAAGTCCTACTAACAAAAATTCGATGATTTGGAGACAATGGAACCATCAAAATTTGAATGTGATGCTTCATTCTCTAAAAAGTTACCAAAGTCAAACTTTCAGCATTGAACTAGTTGTTATCCCATCAAACATTCTTAGACTCAACCAAAAGCCTTAGTACATGTACCAATTTTCTTAATAATCCAAATTGATGTTATGGAGATTATGGAACCGTTGAAATTGGAATCTGATGCTTTGATTGTTAGAAAGTGACCACAATTAAACTTTGAGTGCCAAATGAGTTGTCATCCTGTCAAATATTTTAAGACTCAACTAAAATCCCCAAGACTCGAGCCAATTATCCTACTAACCCAAAATAGATATTTAAAGATGATGGAGTCGTAAAAATTTAAATCCGATGCTCTTATCTTCAAAAATTAACTAAAGTCAAAATCTTAATGCCAAACAAATTATTTTCCCGTCAAAATATTCTAAGACTCAACCTGAAAACCCACGACCTAAACCAACAGTCCTACTAACCTAAGTTCAATATTAAGAAGAAAAGTAACCATATAAAGTTGAATCTAATGCTCTGATCTTTAAAAACATACCAAAGTAAAACTTTTAGCACCAAACAAGACGTTATCCCATCAAATATTTTAAGACTCAACCAGAAGCCCCAATAAAAAGACCTACTAACCTAAATCTCGATGTTTTGAATATGATGGAAATAATGAAATTCAAATTCGATGCTCCAATCTTCAGAAAGTGACCAAAGTCAAAATTTTAACGTCAAACGAGTTATTATCCTATAAAACATTTTAAGAATTAACCACAACCCACAGGACCCAAACTAATAGTCTTACTAACCTAAGATTAATGTTTCAGAGTTTATGAAACTGTCAAAATTCAGATTCAATGCTTCAATCTTTAAAATTTAACCAAGTCTAACTTTTAGTGCCAAACGAGTTGTTATCCTATAAAACATTATGACACTCAAATAGAAGCTCCATGACCTAAAACAACATTCATACTATTTTCTGAAGCTGATGAAATCATTCAAATTTGAATTCAACGCTCTGATGTTTAAAAATTTATCAAAGTCAAACTTTTAACACCAAATAATTTGTTATCCATCAAACATTCTAAGACTCAAACAAAAGTCACAGGACATGTAGCAATAGTCCTACTAACTGGAAATAAATATTTCAAAACTGATAGAACCGTAAAAATTCAAATACCATGCTCTGATCTTTAGAAATTATCCAAAGTCAAAATTTAATGCCATTATAAAATTAGAAAAGTTTTATTTGAGTTTCATGTTTAGGACTTAAGCAAATAATTGTAAAATGAGAAAAAACATTGAGAAAACGAAAAAAGTCTAGAAATCATGCTTCTTTTGAGTTTTAGTATAGATCTTGGGGAACTCCATGCCTTCTAAACCCATTGTGTTTAAGAAGTTGTACATTTATTCTTCTTTCCATGCATTTATTGTGGAGGTTCAAAATTCTTAATACCTTCTTGTAGGTAGCCAATCTAATTTTAGTTCCATCTTTCCTTGCTACTAATGTATCTTAGTATTGTTGTGAAGGTAGAGTGTAAGATCTTATCAACTGTATTTCATTATATATGTTTTTAATAGATAAAGATTCAG
This sequence comes from Withania somnifera, assembly GCA_039654485.1. Lineage (NCBI taxonomy): Eukaryota > Viridiplantae > Streptophyta > Magnoliopsida > Solanales > Solanaceae > Withania > Withania somnifera. The sequence continues at coordinate 1,978 of JBDJHY010240036.1, forward strand.
CAAAACCTGCTGAGACAACTAGCATAGGACACTCATGTAAAGAGGTGGAATAGGGTTAAACTTTTATCGTACTTAATATATGTTAACAAGATGATTTTCAACTATCATATGGTGATAGGTGAAGTAGGAAAGGAACTATTAATCCTTTGATTCCTCCTGTTTATGACTTTATTATTCTAGCAACACTTCAGGAGTTTTTGGTAAATTGATACAAAATTACACGTTTATTGGAACTTGTAAGTTTATGGTGTACTTGTGTTGTTTTTGTAACTTGTATGTTTATTGTGTACTTGTATGCTATGTTGTGTGATATTTTAGTTTTTGTTGGTTGTAAGTTGTAACTGTGCAGGTTGCTAGCTATAGTGCCTGGTTGATGGCTACTGGCTGCTGGCTGCTGGCTGCTGGCTGCTGGCTGCTGGCTGCTGGCTGCTGGCTGCTGGCTGCTGGCTGCTGGCTGCTGGGTTGCTGGATGGCAGCTACTGGTGGTTGTTGGTTGGTGGATGCTTCTAGCTAGCAGCTGCTACGCCTGCTGCATTTCTATTGGTTGCTGCAGTTGCTGGCACGGAAATAGTAATCCTACTATTAGTTCATGCCAAAACTTTCTCATTGCAAATATTTTCCTCACCATCCATGAGGCTTGTTTTGAAATATTCATACTAATCAATTTTTGTTTTTGATATATTTTCAAAGTAAAAAAAATGCTGAAAATTCAAAATACCTATTTTTTAGGAATGTAGGCAGTGAAACACATAAACGAACTCAATTTCACAATCATTTTGGTAAAACTTAATTTTTTTGAACTAGACCTTTGTGAGGTTTTCAAGATTCTTTTGAATGAGCACCCTTACTTCTTGGTTAATGCAATTAAAAGATATTTTAATTAATTTTTATTATATTCGTGCATCTTTGTTGATGTTGTGGAATGAAACCTAAAATATTTATATTTCTTTTGGGGTGAGTTGTTTTACTATTTTACTATTGTTAGTGTAAAGTTTACATATCTTATTCTACCAATAATTATTCATCCTGTTTTAAATATTTTGTACTTAGAGATTTGAATATTGAAGAGAAGATGAAATTTTAGAACATGCACAAACTCATTATTAATTAGCTTGGAATACTATGGCAAACATTTTATCATAGACTATCTTAGGCTAGTAGTTGAGTTTTTCTTTTTTGTTAAGTTGTTGTCCAAATATTAAATCTCACATCGATGATGGTATGATAACCACACATTTTATTATAATTAGTGACTCGCATACTCTCTCTCTCTCCCTATATATATATTCTCATTTTCTTATATGGAGATTTAGTACCAAAATTTACCGTTGAAATTGATTTTTTTGGGACGTGATCTGAACCTTTATGGACCATATTTTCCTTTGGTATAGTCCATTTTTTGTAGTTTATATACTTTTGAAGAACAAAGAATATTCTTGCACACTAATACATCTTTGTTTTTTTCAAAATGATTATACATAATCATTTTCCCAAAAGAAATATTTTCAATTGTCACTTGTAATCATAAATAATCTTAGCAAAAAAATATTTCATATTTACCTATGAAACTTTTCATGAAAAATTTGTTAAATTATTAAGCTACAAAATTTAAATTGCGGCTATTTAAACATTGCATATTCTCTGACAGAACTATGGCGTCACTAAATTGTAGATTAATTAGAGACAGTAAACTAATCATAACTAATTGCTTATATTATTAGTGACAAAAACTAACGTCACAATTAATATAAAGTTTTGTCGCAAAATCTTACAACATTTAATAACAAAACTCTTACTTGCCTCTATTAAAACAATTTTTTTGTGAAAAAACTGTTTCATCATAAAAATTTAACTAATTTAAAGACAAAAATAACTTGTCACAAGTTGAATGTTTTATTAGTGAAAAGTAATGTGTCAGTATTAACTTAAAACTCGTCATTGATATTACTTAATAATGGCGCCAAATTATTTTCCGGTGGGAAACTTTTTTGGAAAAAACTTTTCTACGAAATTATATGTTTCGTCATTAAAAGTATGTTGCTCATACATTTGGACACGAAATATAATTTTTGTAACAAAAAGTGATGAACTAGTAATGAATATTCTATTGTATCTAAATATTTTTGCACTAAATATCATATTTGTTGTAGTGGATCCTAGAGATCCTGAAACTTCTCCTTGAGCCCTGCTAGCTTAGTAGGATCCATTCGGTATGAAGGGATAGAAATGGGTTGAGCGCTCAGTTCAACATAAATTGTGAAGTCACTATCACGCTCAGGAAGAAGACTTGACAAATTGGTAGGAAACATATCAACAAACTCACAACCACTAGCACTGAATCAATAGGAGGAGTACCAACACTCGTATCATGGACAAAATTAAGATAAGATAAACATCTTTTTCCTAATAAACTCCTAGATCGAAAATAAAATGTTACTCTCCTTGGAACATGACCATCAACACCCTGCCAAACCTCTAGAGATGTACCATGAATGTCCAAGGTAATGGTCTTGGTGATGCAATCCGAGACAACATGATAAGGAGATAACTAGTCTATGCCCTAAATAGCATCAAAATCAACCATATCTAGCATTAAAAGACAAACCCAAGTGTCATACTCTTAAATAGTCACCACACATGACCTAACTACCAGATCCACTACTAAAGAATCACTTAAGGTAATATAAACATGTCTAGGAACACAATAACTCACTAGTCAGACCTAATCGAATAGTAAAGTAAGAAGATACATATGAATATGTAGGAACCAAATCAAATAACTCATAATTTGTCTAATGAAAAATGGAGACTATACCTGTGGTGACGACATCTAAAGCCTCAGCCTCTGGCCTACGAAAAAAGCATAACAATGTCCATGTTCACCTCTAGGCCAAGTACCTGCCCAACCACCTATTTTATCTAACTGACCTCAACCTGTAACACCTTGGGACCACCCCTACTACCCTACACACCACCTCTGGTTGTTGTATTAGAGCTGACCTGGTTGTCTTCCCTGTTTGAGTTTGTGACACTCCCTGGTGAAATATCCTAACTCCCAACACTTGTATCACCCTCACCGAGGAACACACTAATATGATGGACCCGTTGAACTAGAGTGTTAACCAACAATTAAATACCCTACGAAAAACCCTAGAAGCCTGATCGATACCCTAGATATTCTAAGTAATAAGGCCCAAACAACCCTCATATGAGATTTAAAGTATAGCATGAAATATCTACAAGGATGACTATATTGTTGTTGGCACTAACCTCTATACGAATAAACCCTTCCTTTGGATTGATAACCACTAAACCTAACTTAATGGTGCTCTTATCATTGATGCGTGGACCTTGCTGGTAAGCCCTTAATAGTACAAGTTTAATATTCCATATACAAAAATATAAGACTATCATACACTATATGATTGATAGATAGGAAAATTTGAAACCTTAATCCCCTAACAAAAATGATGCACCCACTCGTGCTTGATAGACATAATCATAACCATGCTTGGAAAATTTGTGAAATTTGGCCTCATACTCAAAAACTAACATGGAATCCTAGTAGATATGTAAATGCATCCTTCAATCTCCTAACATGCTATGAGGTGTATATTTACCCAATAAGCCTCGGATGATTGTGGCCAAGTCATAAAAGGGACTTAGATGTATCCTACCTACATAAGCCCTCCACCTCTACTTTTTGGTCATTATAGATAAACCATGTTATAATCAAAGAGATACAAATCAATCAGTTCGAGGTTATGTAACCTTTCTTAGAAACTGATTAGGAAATCATGCACATCTTCCCCAGCAGCAACCAAAACTCATGAAGTACCTAATTGGAAAACTGATCCAGTATTTTATATGGATCTATAGTCATAGCTAGGCGGGAAACCATTTGTTAAGTAACCATCGACATTGGTAGGACCTCTACATGGGGAGTGAGTGTAGTCGGTTGCACTCCTGAACTATGGTGACCTTGAGATGCTTTGTGAGATGATATATGGCCCCATCTGTAGCATGACCATCTAGTATATCTAATAGATAAACCAAAATATCCCATAAGATAAGGGATGACATATCTCCTTGTAGAGCCTTAGATGGTCCCTGAACCAATGACTGCTAAGGAGGAGGATCATCTGCTATAATTTCTGGATCAATTTTAAGCCTAGTGACATTTTTATAGTTTGGACCAGAGCTGGTGTTTTAGCTCAAGTGCAAAATTGACCTCGAGATCAATTTTTACCTCGGACCATACCCAGAGCTCTAACTGCAGGTGTAAGACCTTACCCCTACTCTATGAATCTCTTGTCCTGGCCATCTGTGGATGAGTTAAACAAATGAGTTTTTAAGGAAACCAATAAGAATAAAAAAGCATGATAAAGAATCAAAAGGTGGAACTTTTCCTAAGAATTCTCTATTGTCTCTCAAAGATAGGATATGAATGTCATCCTACCGATCATTGGGACTCTAGTAAACATTTTCTCTCATGCTAGTAAGGTCGATAAATCGAGGATCTAATACAAAACTATCACCACCCAAAATTTTATACCACAACCCACCAGTAGGTAATCTGATCTATAAGAACCAATAGTAAAATGAAGAAGAAGAAAGGAATAATGTAATTACCTACACCAAAGATATATACAAACAAAACTATCTAATATACAAAAATGTCCCATGGAGAGATACGATGGACAAAATATACCAAAAACCCCATGTCGAACCTAATGTCACTAGTACAAGATCTAATAGGCACTGAAATACGCACAACCACTACCATTCTTTACAAGATATAAAAAATATAGATGTTGAATAAAATAAGGAGATAATTAAGCTCCAGGATGCCAAGTGCTCACCACAAATCCTAGTATACAGCTCCTGAATGAACAGAGTAACGAAAAAAGGTACATACTGGGATCTGCACCTAAAAAGATATAGAAGTGTAGTATGAGTAAGAAAACAACAGGGTACTTAGTAGGCATCTTAGGAAAACTAGGCTTAGAAAGTAGTAAATACAGTATATCACAAGTTAGAATACATATATCGATAAAAGGTCTAGTAACCTAAGGCAACATATTGATAAAAGAGGAAAATATAGTAGTGATAATAATAATAGTACAACCAATATAAAGTCAGTATGATGCAAAGTAGAAATGTGACCAATGCAGCAAAAAATTCTCCAAAATTTGATCTGAGGTCCGGTTTCCCATGATTCACTTGGAAATAAATTGAGTCCCCCCTTAATAATAAAAAGAAAATATAAGTAAATTTAGGGACACTCTCGATGGGTAGGCCAATATGTATCGCAAGAAAATAAAAATTGGTGAAAAAGCCTCAATCCAAGTCTAAAAATAATGGATTTCCTAATTTAAAAATCCAAATCAGAGCTTAAAGTCATGCATTCTATTATAAAATCTAGTATCAGTAGAAAAATGATGCATATTTCTTTACAATCCAAAGCTGGTGGTAAAACAACTATAAATCAATAAGAAAGTAAATCCTGCCCCTCTAGGGCCCAAAATCATTTAATCAAATGATAAAAAATTCCCAGTTTAAAAACTAGAAATCATACAACCTTTAAACTAAGTTATGATCCATGAGTTTTCATGCATGAATCAGGATGCTCAGATACAATATATATATATATATATACACATACACAGTCACTCACACATATTTGCACCAGAACAAGGTAATTCACCCTCTAAACCCCACATACTATACGGAACTTCCCTACTCTAAGTTCTACACTAAGAAGAATCACCTACCTACGCAAGGCTACCTAAACTACGACTCAAAAAGTTATTTATAGTATAAACTCCCAAAATAGGCCAAGAATCACAAGTGTTGAGTCATAATATATACCTAGCATACAAGTTTACTATCTTATAAGTAATTTTAAAGAATTTACTACTTAACAAAGCAAGTATAATACTAAGAGATCATACCCTACCTAGAAACTGAACAATAAACCTTGGGTAGTCACTGAACAGATTTCTTCTTTGGACTGCCTTTGTATAGTTCCATGGTATAAAAACAAAACTTATGTGTCGAGACAAAAAGAGTGACACCTGTGAAATTATTTTGAAATTATAGTGAAAATCAGGCCTAAAGATGACATGTGGGTCCCATCAACAAAAAATAAAATAAAATACACTAGAAGTTTACCTATAAGACAAGGACCACATGCTCAAAATTTGACCAGAACTAGAGCTTGTTTTGGGGCCTAAAATAACCTACAAAGATTAATAAACAAAATAAAAAAATAAGATAGAATGAGAAAAAAATAAGTGATGTTTAAGAAGAAAAATTAGATGTTTAAGAAGAGAAATTAGAAAAAATGTAATAACCAAGGAATTAGAAACCTTACGCCAACATAAAATACTCATACTCCACCCAGAACACATGTCTCAAGTTTCAAGATAATGAAGAACATAGTGAAATGGTCTAAGTATCGTGATACATACTTTGAGGGGTCCTTCTTCATGATTGAGGGATTCCTTTCACAAATGAAGGACCCTTTTAAGATGGACCATCGTGATCGTGACGATGTGCTTTACAATTGCAATGATTAAATTGGTCTAACCCAATGACCCTCTTCATTGTGATCACGTCTAAGAAAATGAGATCACAATGAGAAACCATGATGACCCTTATTATTGTAAGATTTTTATCACAAATATGATGAACACCTTAGAGCTGCACCATGTACAGTTGCACCAGCGATTCCCAGACTTCCTAATTTCCTCCAACAATCCCTAGAAATGCTTTTGGAACCCAATGAAGTCAAGAAAAATATAATACCAGTATTGAATGAAATTCTAGATGTAACAAAATCAAGGAAATGACCAACCAAGGTTGTTTAACTAAAAAAAACTAAAAGTCCAACCGAGTAACAGAAGTAATATTAAATGCCTTGGGACCTGATCTAAAGGTCCTATTAATCCAAATTCAACATTTGTGAGTTGATGGAGTTATCACAATTTAGATACAATGTTTCTAACTCTGAAATTTGACTCAATTTAGTCTTTTAACTTCAACTTAACATTTATATCATCTAATGGTCTAAAACCTGAACAAAAGATCCAAGACTCAAACTAAGGGCCCAGGTAGAGCTAAATGTACCCTCTAAAGTTATGGAAACTATCAAAATTTAATTTTGACTACTACTTCTAAGAATATTTATAAAGTAAATCATTACTAAATTTAAACCTTTTGTAACAACTCTCTATTTATTTTTTTCGGTAGCGTTAAGTTAAATTGTTTAATCTAATTAATATTTTCTTTTGTATTATTATACTAAAATTATGTTAAAATTTTATTATTTTAAAGTGTAGGTTTTTTTAGAAATAATTTTATTAGTTTTGGTATATTTAAATCATTATAAATATTTTATATTAATTTATATGGTACCCGGTTATTTAAAAACTAGGGGAATAAAGATTCCCCCTTAATTTTTAAACCACCTCCTCTTCTTTACTATATATATATGTTGTTGCTTGTCACTTAGGGCATATATGTTAAAAGTTAAAAAGGAAAATTTGTTTCCTTGGTTGGAAGGAAATCAAGGTAGCAGAGAGAGTACTCCATTTTGCTCCTTCGACCAGCAACCCCCTCCCCCTCAACTATTCATTTAAGGTTAGTTTAGATGATTTTTCTCCATGAAAGCTTGGTATCTTGGTTTGTCATGCATTTCTAGCTGGTAATTCCTCCTTTTTATTATAATTTCATTACTTTTCTATAGTAAATAAATATTTAGGGGCTCATATTTTTAATTCTAATTGTTGAATTAAGCCCAATTTTATGCCACACAATCCCCACATCGTGCTCTTCGATTTGATATAATTATTTCCTAATTTTGAACTGTTAGGGTTTTAGACCCAATTTTTAGCCAACTTTGACCCTGCTATTTATATAGCAATATGAGTCTTGTTTTATTTGTCTTGACTCATTGATCATGTTTTTGATAGTTTTGCTCATATTTGGATTTTTGTATGGAAGATTTTGACCTGTTAGGCGCGTTTCAGAATTGTTCTTTGGCAGCTAGGTAGACTAGGTTTATTGCATTATTCACTGAATGTATAACATTTACATTGGTAAATCTCCAGCTTGGGGTTGGGATACTAGTCTGGAGCCCCGTTACTATTACACTTTGTCCTATAGACATTTTGCTGGCTTTATCACTCGGTACTCAACCTTGGGACTACATAAGTCTACCTTCGTGTTTCATGCCGACTTTGGACCGTAGTGAGGTTGGGGAGGGGATTATACTAGTGATTAGGGCTTACTAGATATCCCCTAGAATTGTTGTTTGGTGGCCTAGATGCCAGTAATGACCCTTAAGGTCATTTATGATAAATATGCAGTGTTTTGCATCCTAGAGCATTTCGGTAGTTACCCCAAGTCATTTATGACTTGCTGGGACCAATAGTTTAGCTCCCTGGTGACTCGGTCGAGAGAAATCTCAAATTTTCTGGTTTAGAGCATTAAATTTAGTATTCATTGACTAAAGTCAACTTTCCTTCAAGATGAGCTCGGAATTTAATTCTAACAGTTCCGCTAGCTCTGGGAGGCCAAACAAAGTCAAGTTCGACTATGATTTTGTGATTTGTGGATTTGAATTTCATTTTATATGATTTTGTGGAAATTGGTTAAGTATAAGCCTAACCGAGGAGCATTAGTGATATGTTAATGTTCGGAGTATCAAAATGTAATTCTGATGCTTCCAGCAGCTCCAGAATGATAAAATTAGGTTAGGTGAGGTGTTGCTGGAATTTCCGGACTTGTCGATGTGATTTCGAGGAGTCGTTAGAGAAATAGCCCTTTCGGTTTCGGGGGTTCATTTTGAACAAACGACCTCGGAATTCAATTCT
>JBDJHY010240047.1:368-10856 GCA_039654485.1 Withania somnifera
TTAAAAGTGAAAAGGTGAGACAAGGCAAACAAAGACCATGATGGTTTATTTATATCAAATTTGATAGTTGTGTACCGATCAACTTAGATGCACCTCAATTATTTTACTAGGTATCTGCTGCCTTCTACCGCATTCCACCAGTATATGTACTTCTTCGTGACCTCCTCATGGTTCTCATCCAACATCATTGACCACTAGATCACCTTGAAAGCATTTAGAAAAGTTATTTATTATGTCCAAAGAACTTGAAGCTGAAGCTAAAGGCCTATCATATATTTTTAAACTTATCTCTACAGAATAGCATTGTGTCGATTAGGATTAGCCTATTCCTATTAAGAATCTAACTTTGTAGACTTGAACCCACTAAACCACCATAGCCTCTTTCTGTTGCCTCTATTCATCAGTTGGAAACGAATATCAAGAAAGCACAAACAATTAAACTGGTAGAGCTATAAGCATACCAGAAAACATATATAATTTAAATTGACACACCGCAAAAATCAAGTTTCACTGAGTTCTTTCCTCAAGATCTTATTCATCTAGGGTATCCTCTTTGGCATTGTCTTATAGATCCTTCACTTTCTGTTCTGTTGTGTCCTTAACTACTTCCTGTTCTGTTGTGTTCTTAACTAAGTCCACACTTTGTTTTTTGAGAAAGTTAACTGGCATTGTAAACAAGAAATACACCAATGATGTACCTTTACCTCAGTAGTAATTACATCCGGAAAAGGGGGAGCAAAAAAAAAACAAGACTACTATCTAATCCTTCATAAGTTATCTAAAAGTATACGCTATCTAAAAGTAAGATGGTGTCCCCCAGTTCTTTAGGTAAAGTATGAATACACCAAAAGTAATAAGTCATTAAGCAGTTCATTTTTAAGCTCTGGAAGGGAATACTCTTATTTCCAAAACATCTCTGATTTCTTTCCCTCCATATCGTCCACCAGATGTTAGGGACGATCATCCATCTCTCCTTGTGTTTTGAATGAATTCCATCTCTGTTCCAACATGCTAGCAAATCTGCTGTAATCCTTGGCATGGATCGTTTGATACCCCTTAGGCTAAAGAACATGTGTCATGGTTTATTGTCTCTATGTCGAAGGGAAGCCTTGGAGTAATTGGTAAAGTTGTCTCTTTGTGATCAGGAGGTCACGGGTTCAAGCCTTGGAAACAACCTCTTGCATAAATGCAAAGTAAGGCTGCGTACAATAGACCCTTGTGGTTGGGCCCTTCCCCAGACCCTAAGCATAGCTGGTTCTTTAATGCATCGAGCTGCGCTTTTTTTACCGTCTCTAACTCAGTTTCACATAAGAAGCATCTGGAGCATATTTGTCTTCCCCTTTCATTAGATTGTCCTGTGTCAAAATTGCTTGTCTGGCCACAAGCCAAGAGAAAACAAGCCACCTCGTGAGGGACCTTGCTTTTCCATATCATCTTCGACGACCATAATGCCTCAGTCCCTTTGATATCTTATTAGTCAAGCGTTAGTGCCCCTTTAGAGTAAATCGTTTTTGTTACCAATGAGCAAAAGAAAGAAAAAAAACCACGAATCCCAGGTAATGTAAGCGAAAATTGTAGTGGTTGAAGGACCTAGAAAGCACCAGGATGAAGTGGCTCGTTAGCGAAAGGGGATGCGCGTCGAATAAATCGTTGGGGGAACAATACCTAATCTCGATTGCTCAATCTATTCTAAATTTCTTTTTTACATCAATGGCATCAACTGGAGCTTGCACCAGATTGCTTTGAGTTGTCAAAAAAATTATAAGCTGATATCACCTTGAACTTTACCATTCTTTTCCTTCTTCTACATGAGAATATCCATCTCATTGGTGAGACTCTTGTCTTAATTCAAGGATGTTATTGAATTTTGTCGATCTTCCCACTTCCCAGTCATTGAGAAACCTTCTGAAAGTAAAATTCCAGCCTTGTACCCCTTATACTTCTGAGATCGTTGGTTTAGATTGTACATATCTATAAATTGTTGTCTTAGAGGTGAATGTTCCATCCCGACATGATTCCAGATTGAGGTCTTTCTTCCATTTCCTACCTTGATTGTGGAACTTCTCCATAATTTTGGCCATTCATTTCTGATAATTCTCTAGAGACCATCCCATATGGATTTTTAACTTCATTTGTAATCCATGGATCTTCCATACCATACCTTGATTTGATGGTTTCCTTTCATAGACATTGGTCCTCTACTGCAATTCTCCATAGCCACTTTAGCAAAAGTCTCTGATTCTGGCCTCTCAGGTTTTTGTTTCCTAGGCCCCATTCTTTTTTATTGGTAATAACAACATCCCACTTTACCAAATGACACTTCTTTGCACCTTCTGCATTACCTTTCCATTGAAAATTCCTTCTGATGGTGTCCAGTTTTTTAATGAGATTCAGAGGAATGGGGAAAAAGGACATCATATAGGTTGGCATTGCATCTATTACACTGGATATCATTGTTACTCTGCCACCTAAGGGAAGGTATTGACTCCTCCAATTAACCAAACTTCTTTTCACATTTTTCCGCCACAAAGTTTCAGATGTTCATAGACTTACTCTTAGCACCTAAAGGCATGCCAAGATAAGTGGTAGGGAATTCTCCTATTTTGCCTCCAAGAATATTAACCAGTACACTTCATTAACAGGGTAGATAAAGCTCTCCCCCCAATCAATATGAAGACCAAATACAACTTCAAAAGGGATGAAAATGACCCTTCAATGTTTCAGTTGTTCACTCTCAGCATCACAAAACACTAGTGTGTCATCAACATATTGCAATTGTGATATATACATTCTAGTGTGATCTCCTTGGTTTACTTTGAATCCCTTGATTCCATTAGTCACTTGAACTGTCTAGGAGACAATGGATCTCCTTGTCGTAAACCTCTCTCGAAAGAAGCCAGATGGTACCCCATTAATCAAAACTGAGAACTTCAATGTGGACATACAGAACCTACCCCAACTTATCCTAGTGCTACCAAAACCTATCCTGCCAAGTGTCTTCCACATATAGTCCCTGTTCAGGTGGTCATAGGCTTTTTATATGTCTAACTTACATAGAATTCCTGGAGCTTTTGAGATGATGCTCAAATCCACACATTCATTTGTAACCAAGATGACATCCATGATTTGCCTACCTTTTATGAAAGTCATCTGTTGAACATCCACCAACTTTGACATTATTTTCTTGAGTCTCTCTGTCAACAAATTTGATATGATCTTGTAGAAACTTCCAATTAGTCTAATAAGCTTGAAATCCTTCAGTTCCGTATACCTAGATTGCCATGGACTTGCTTCATTCTTTTCAGTTTATTTTCAATGTTTTTAGCTTACAGGCTAATATGTAATCTGGCCTTCCCACTAAGATTGCAGAATCCGACCATTCTTTTACCCTTGAAATTTTCAGCCTGTAACCACCAATTCTTGAAATAGGAGTTTGATCTCCCAGTTTCCATATCCAGTAACAAAGGGTTGTGACCAGAAGTCACTCTAGGCAAGATAGGTTGCTTAATCTTCCTAAAGGAAACTTTCCATTCTTCAGAAATCAAAAACCTGTCTAATATTGCTCCAATGTCTTGCTCCTCTTTTCTCCATGTGAAATTTCCACCTACCAGTGGAAGGTCAACTAATTCCACATCCTCTATAAATTCTATGACATTCTCTATTGCTCTGTTAAATCTATTGCTATTCATTTTCTCTGATGGGAACCTTACCACATTAAAACTCCAGCAATCACCCAAAGTCCATTAAACAAACTTCTAACTGCCCCCAGTTCTCCCTACACTTCTTCCCTTTCTTCTCTACTATTAGGAGCATAAACACTTGACAAGTGCCACCTAAGATCTTGTGTTTTTTTGTGAGCTTACAAGTGATGCAGTAAGCCCCTACTTCACAAACCTTCCCCTCCCATATGCTGACCATATGATAGGTTTTAAAAACTTATGAGCCATTTCAATCCCCTAATTTATAATTGTCTACTTTAAATTGTCGCATAGTATGAGATAACTTGAGTCCTTAACAGTACAAGTTATTTTCTTCTACAAGTATTGCAACTCTTATTGTGTTCCACTTGCTTCATGAACATATAAATTTGATTGTTGATCTTTACTCTGTCAACCCCTACTACTACTAGTAACTAGACCAAAAGAATTACAAAATGCTTTCATGACAGATTTTCCTCAAAAGTATGAAGTCATATGAAATATTCTCCCCCATTATTTAGATTTTTTCTAGTCTAAAGTGTCTACTTCCAGTGTTATTATCTTACTGGCATTCAATTCTAATCACGTGCCTTACATTAGCGTGCAGACTGATAGAGCAATAGTTACAAGTATTGCTGGCACCACACGGGATGTTGTAGAAGCCAATGTTTCTGTTCGTGGCGTTCCTGTTAAACTTCTTGATACTGCAGGAATCAGGGAGACTGATGATGTTGTGGAAAAAATTGGTAAAACCTTTCTATTTACCAAGTTTATATCGTTTTGAATGTTGACTGGAGCCTGCCATTTTCCTGTTGAAATTGTGGTCATTGAACAGATAAAGCATTAAATGAGTCAGCTTATCTTTTTTTGACGAAGAAGATTGAGAAGGAATGAACCAGAACCTATTTACCCTTGAAAGGCATTCAATCGGCTCTTATACACTGATACAATGTTCCTGAAAACTATGGTTCTCTTTTTCTGTTGTTACTTTTGGGGTCTATCCAGATTCCAGATCAGATGCCTCAATACTTTATATATCATTTAAGTGTATTTCTGTCATTGCTACATTGGTTTTAACTTGTGAATTTTAGCATCTAGATCAGAAGCATAACTTCATTTTTAGAGTTAGCTCATGATTGTGTCTCCAAAGAATTGCACATGTCCAAACTGTATGCACTCTGTAAGAGTTATCACCGACCCTTGCATAAACATTTTTCTGTTGAATCTCCAGTCAAAGTTCTTGGGGAAAGTAGTCTCCAACCAATGATGGTTACTTGTTTTGTTACGTCAGCACTGTATTTCTTGAACTCCAAGTAATGATATTGTTTCCTGGTCTCCTTTTTTTTTTCCATCGATGAAATTAGAGATGAACTACTAGTTTTAAGTTTCTATATTATTTGATTCTGCTAACATTCTGTTCACAGGTGTGGAAAGATCTGAAGCTGTTGCCAGAAGTGCTGATGTCGTAATAATGACCATAAGTGCAGCAGAGGGGTGGACACTGGAGGATACAAAGCTCCTTCAAAGAATCCAAAGGAATCAGGTTTATAACGTATTCCATTCATGTTATCGTTAACTTTGAATATGAAATAATATCTGTAGGAACTACAAAGTATTCGTTTCTTCCCTAGTCTAAACTTTCTGTTATCTGTTAAGTTGAATGAAAATATTCTTGCTTTATTTGTCATTTTATCATTGGTTTCCATTAATTTGAGTTTGTCTGAGTCTAGTATGAATATTCTTTTCATTTGCTGGAAGTTGGTGTGCTCTATATTATGCAGCCAATGAAGATCTGAAGTTATCATCCATAAGCTGGAGATTACTAGTGCCTTCTTAAACCTTAGAGTCACCTAAAGAGGGGACATGGAGAATGGGAGTAGGTACAGTTGAAGAAAGTGAGTAGGAACAGTTAAAGAAAGTTGCCTAGTTCAGTGTTTGAGTTCCTGCCAGTCGGTATTCCATTTGAAGTACAGTATATTATAAGAAAATATTGAAACAGGATCATATGGAGGTATTGTGTTATCTCCAAATTTAAGCAAAAAGTATGTTCTATAATGCAATGTCTTCAGGGAATAAGCAAGATTCAAGGTGTCTCATTTTGAACTTGATAAGGTATTTTGGATTGTTGAATAACAAATTGAAAAAGAAATGGAATTGAGAAGAGGAGATTAAGGAAGATATCACTATTTTTTCAAATTATAGGGAGCTCTACCGAGGATGAAGGAGATAGAGGAGCTGAATGAATATTAGGCGTTTAGCTTCCTCTGAAGCTGATATTTAAAATAAGACCAAAAGAATAGTTTAGTGCTCATACTGAATGTACTTTGTCCGTTATATGCTAGTTCTTAATAGCATACACATTTCCGCTCTGTCCCTACACGCCACACCTGAATTAAGGGCCCAGGCAGACGAGACACCTTTCCACATATTTGTATCCAACTTGGACCCAGTATGTAGGATAGACCAAAGCTATAGACAGAAATTATGCTTACTTATATCACATGTCTTATAGAGTTTTAGTAGCGGTTTAACAGAAATGTGTTGAAAAACTTGTTCTGATTGATTTAACATTTGCTTCTTTTTTAGTAAGAAGTTTGTTATTTGTGTCTAAAGAACTCGATCTTTCTTTATGGAACAGAATGACATGGAAAACTTTACTCTCTCCCCTTTTTATTGAACTCGTAGAAGAGATTCTCTTTAATGACTTAGCTTTTGTTTCCCATTACTGTCAGACAGCTGCTGATTCTTGTTTATGCAGCTCTGGTATTAGGAGAAACGTTTGACATTAACTTTATATTCCTATAGTTTCAGACTGCATCGGGGTCAAACTCTCCATTGATCCTGGTAATCAACAAAATAGACTGTGCTCCATCCGTCTCTTACGAATGGGTTAATACATGTGGCTTCTCCTTCAGCAAGCACATTCCAACATGTGCTGTCAATGGTCAAGGAATTCAAGAACTTGAGGCAGCAATAATAGAAATTATGGGTCTCAATAAGATCCCTGTCGGTGGTCGCAGATGGACAGTCAACCAGGTTAGTTTCAGATCTTCTTTTTTCTTTCTCCGAGTGCATAAGGTAGAGACGTTTCGTGACAGTATTAGATAGACTTGTGCTAGTAAGAAGGGAACAGACAATGGCTTAATTCTATGTAATAGGAAAGATGAGAACGCTGATTTATTGCTAAATAGCTCTGATATGAATTGCTTAGTATTGTATAACCTTCTATCAGGAGTGAAATCATAACAAGAAACTAGAAGTAATCTTCAGCTATGTTGCTCTGACTCTTCAAAAATGATGATGGGTACATGTCGGATCCTCCAAAACTAGCGTACTTTTGGAGGATCTGACACAGATGCGGCAACTACTTTGGAGGATCCGGCACCGGTGCGGCAACACTTTTGGAGAGTTTGATCAACATAGATCTCCAGATTCGAATCTTTAAAGGAAATTAAATTTTCTCATCCCTTTCCTGTAGTAGTACTCTACTGTAAAGATTTTGTACCCAAAAAGAGAAGAAGGAACAGGAGGATGAGTGAACGATGAAATGAGAGATATAACTGAAAAATCCTCTTATTTACATCTTTATCCACATCCTTTCTTAAGCACAAGTAAATGGATTTATAAGGTTACAAAGAGATAGGCTGTTGATTCCGTTGATTCTTTGCGACGTTATCAAACTATTAATCACTTAATGCTTCTCAATGTCTAATCAAAATTAATGTCATTGTAGAAGATATTTCTTATTTGTATATATTTCTCTTCGCAAAGTTATCAAATGAATGGTGATGCTTTTACTTTCCACCAACTTTAAAACTATTAAGACAGCCAAACCGTGTTAGTTCTAGATCTTCTCATATTAGATGTTGGGGTGACCTTCTCAGTCTGCAGTCTTCAACTCAAGGCACAGCAATCTAGCGATTTTTTCTGTTTGCCTTCAAGTGTCTCGTCAAATTTCCAACCTAACTGTCCTACTAAGAAACTTGGAATTTCTTGGGAAATCCCTCAAACTGAATCACTAGTTTCCCTAATAATCTATTGTTTATAGTATAAAAGACATGTTATAGCCAACTTTTCAAGCCGTGCACTGTTGTTGCATTTCAAATTTTGGGTTGTCCCTACTTTCCCCTTTCTGCTATGGACGAAAGCTTATAATTTGGGCAAAAAAGCGTCTTACTGCAACCTAGAGTATTGTATCTTTGCTCTTCACTAAAAGTACTGTGCTTCTATTTTTATACTGTGTTGTTTTTTGTTTTATCGTCTTCTACGAACTTCTATGGAGGCATCTTTTTATGGAGCTTATCCTTTGCTTAAAGTCCATTCTCAGTTTCATGGCTTTAGTAAGAAATGCAAGTCTTCACTAAACAATAGCTTTTCTGATTCTATAATTTTGCAGAGACAATGTGAGCAGCTTATTCGAACAAAGGAGGCTTTCATGAGGCTGAAGTCGTCAATTGAGGAAGATATGCCCTTCGATTTCTGGACAATAGACCTTAGAGAAGCTGCTTTGGCCCTTGGCCAAATAAGTGGAGAAGATATATCTGAAGAAATATTGTCTAACATATTTGGTAAATTTTGTATTGGAAAATAGTACACCTGAAATTTTGCTGCTACTATGTATTGACACTTTCAAAAAACCAAATTATCGATGCATACACAAATACATTCAATATGAAAAAACTGGAAAGTCGATAGTATGAGATTGTCTTTGAGATGACACTTGGTATGTCGAAAGCCTTTAACTTTATTGTTGTTACTTTCCTTGAGGAAAAAATGACATCATTTGATTTTACAAATTACAAGAATTAGAAAACAAGATGCCAGACATTAGCAATATGTAAAACAAAGAGCCATGCGAACTATATAAAGGCTAAGTTATCAGATAGAAAGTAGTATGTGTTTCAATGTGAAGAAAGAGTTGACAAAGGAAGAAGAGAAAGAAGGAGAAGGAAAGGAAAGAAGAGGAAAAGAAAGAAAAGGAAAGGGGGAGAAGGAGAAAAGAAGAAGAGAAAGAAAAGGATAAGAGAAAACTCGAAGAACAATAAAATGAAAAAGGTAAGCAAAAGTACAAGAAGAAAAAATGAGTTGTGGACATTCTTGTTCATCTATGTTATTTATTTCCTTTCTTTTGAAATCTTGAGTCTTAGCTTTGTGATACAAGCAATTCATTGTTAGTATTCAAATTGTTTCCATTTTTTATTTTTTTTTCATATATGAATGTGGAGATGTCATGATAGATGTGGATTCATTGTGCAATAAAACATATTATGAATTTGTGACTTTGTAGTTCTTTTTTTGGAAATTAATGAAAGTGAGAACGTATATACATTCATTTGATGGTTATGAATTTATATGGAAAAGAAAATTTATTAATTTAGTTTCCTATATGTTTTGCAAATAATGTTTACCTTGTTTTCAAAAATATTATTACATTGCATCAATAAGTTAAACAAACAAATGTATCATCAACAATGACACCATCATCACAATAATATAGTTAGTGTAATACCACAAAGTGAGGTTGGAAGAATCCAGATTTTATCCTTACCAAATATATTATTACTAACAAAAAGAATTGAAAAAAAAAAATAAAGTGAGATTGAGCAAATGCTCATTAATCCTGCACATGAAAGTGTTATTTTTCTTAGGTATAGTGTAATAATGCATTTTTCTTAGATCCTCTCCTCCCTCTTCTCTTTATTTGTTGCTGGTTATTCTAGAATAATAATTCAAGATCCTTGAAGCCACAGTAAGAATGATAAATCAAAAGGGTTCATCTTTTTCAGAAAAAAAAAAATTATGAGAGTAATATTTTCCCTACCCAAAAGATTAAAGAAATACGTGGAGTTTATTCATTTTTTTTAGAAAGAAAAGATGGCATATATGACTTTTCATTTTGATTTTCATCCGATGATTAATATTTTCGCTGAGGCTCGATTAATCTAAAATCACGTCGCATAGGCCCCATTTCCAAAAAGCGCGGTCAAAAAGGAGAAAATAATGTGAATGTTATTATCCATATTAGAACCCAACTTGCCGAACACAAATAACAATATAAAAGAGCAATCAACCAGTGCCTACATGATTCTCGTATTATGGTCCTTATTTAATATATATTCACTCTTTTATGATATATTAGTTTTAGTGTACGTGCATTGTACGTGTTAATAAACTAAAATTTATATATAAAAAATTTAAATTATAAAATATAATAATAGACATTAAAATAAAATGACATTCATTTAAAAAATAAAATATTATTATTACATTATATTTTTCTTCCATTTATTCTAAACATCCAATTTTGATTTATAATTTTCATTAGTTATATTATCTATCTGAGAAATTTATTTTTATTTTTAAGCATTCAAAAAATAATAGATGAAAATATTCTAGGCAATAAGGCAGAGAAAAATGAAGTACGTTGTATATGAGCATAACGTGAAAGTTGTGATGAAAGAAAATTAAAAATCATCTATCAGAGGGCAATAACAAAATAAAGTACATACATTACATGTGAATTTTACGTCTATTAATATAAAAACTATATATAATAAGAATAAATTATGTGTGATAATTTAACCAGCATTTCTATAATAATAATTACATAATTAAAAATTTATGTGTTCTTCACTTGGGTCTTTTCAGCAAATCGCTTTCTTAATAAATATCTTCTATCCTTGAACCTTGATAACTATAGTCTATTTTAAACACACAAAAAAAAAATTGTAACTCAAATTTTATATATATATATATATATATATATATATATATATAAATTAAAACAGAA
>JBDJHY010240057.1:0-10855 GCA_039654485.1 Withania somnifera
ATATGAGGAATTAGCATATTAACTCTCTTTCATCCTTCCCGTTCATAGACCAAGGGAAATTCTTTTTAGTAAGTGTTAGTGTTCCAATAACCAATAAAAGGGCTAGTTTGTTAGTTCATAATTTCTAACTAAATAGAATATTTTTGATTTTTTTTACTCAGTTTCAGAAAAATAAAAGAATAAGTAAAATGAAGGGCGAAGTTACCTGGTCTTTTATATTGAGTAGTTTTGACTCGGTCTACCTAGGACAGAGCCATCCTAAAGAGACATTCTTCTGTTTGACGCAATTGTGCTAAATGACCAAAAATCCAATTAGCATGATCGCGGTTATGCAACACTATCAGTGCTACGATATTCCTCCAATTATTAGTAAGTTTCCTCAATTATTTTTCCCAAATTTCACCCAATAATCCCCAAATTACCCATGTTCATTTTTCACTTTATTTAATGATTTAAAGCTTCATTCTTTCTCAGTTTAGCTCCAAAATTTGGGAATAGGTTCCCTAGGACATGGGGAACATTTTGATACCCTTTGTTTGGGCTTTCGAGTTTGAGGATCCATGGGTCCTTTTTGACCCGTATTTTGACCCTGGTTATTTTCATAGCTTTACGAGTATCGTTGGGATCATATTAATATGTAGAGTACTATTTATCTAGTTTCTTGATATTTCAAGATCATTTGTACATTTTTTGAGATTTAAAGTAGTTCGATCATCTTTTACACAATATTTGTGAGCTTGTATTCAGGGGACACGTAGGCTATCTTACAAACTTAGACTTGGATTAGATGAGAAATAATAGTACCATTTATCATCCTATAGTTGAGAATTATGGATATGTACCCTAGATCCTATCTGCTTCTTTAGTATGATTCTTGATTACGTGTTGGTTACTTTGATTATAGATTACCCTGTGGTCTACACTAGATTCTGGAATATAGGTGGGATTATTGAGAATGTCTGTGAGTCATATACATGGATTTAGTTGTTGTAGAAAATATGAGCTTTTGTAGGATCGACAGAATATTTTGTGATCCTTATTTGTGATTGTGCTCATATCGTTCATGCATGTCATCATGTTATTACTGAGATTTATGCATTGGTTTCCACTGTAAGTCCAAGATCCCCTTATTGATGAGTTTGGAGCCTTGTATGGCCAGATGAACCCATTTTCAGTTATTAATTTGGCTTTAAAGGCTCGATATTGATGACTTGCATTACTTTGAGATTTTTACAATGGAAATAAGCACAAATATTTTTGTATGATCACAGAGATTTACGAAATTACCTAATAATCTTGATATGAAAATGGTTTTTAAGTAGTCTTATTACTATAATAAACTATCTTATGATCTTCTTAAACTATTCTATGACCCGATTATTGATTGGGTGCCCAGTACTCCTGTTTTCTATTATTTTAGTGCACGCCTATAAACCTGACACAAGGTACATGACCTTTCTGGCAATTATCACTTCAATAATGATTGGTGATTTTTATTGTTAGTATGCAAAGTGGCTTATGACTGGATTTACATCATGACTTCCTATCATGTCTCTTTTTATGGTTATATTTAATGTAGTAGCCTTCTTCATTTATTTTAATTCAGATTACCGAACACCTCTCTTATTTATTCTCTCTACTTTATTATCTATTGCAAGGACTTAAGTATGTCTTTACCTCTTTAGCTGAGTTATTCGGTTCCTATTATTACCTAGCTCCATTAATTGTTCTTTGTTTACTTCACTTATCTATATCTACAATTATTTGCCTATACTTGTAATTTTTTATTTTTGTGACTCCTTTATTCATTATCTGCTATTTACTACTTTTATTTCTTATATAAGCCTGATCAACCTGGTCTACTTGGTACCTGTTGTTTTGGTACTCATACTACACTTCTTTATCTTTTTAGTGTAGACCCAAGTACGAGTGGTCATCGTTGATTCCTAATAGTTTGAATTATCCAGATCCAAGGTAGATGATGGCTTCTAGCATCAAAAACTTGCTCTATATTTTCATTTCTATCACTTGTACTATTTTAGATACATATTACATCTACTTCATACTTATATTATTTTCTTTGAGATTCATGTACTAGTTTACCAGGTTTTGGGGATTTTATTTTATGTTCTAGATTTTGAGTATTCTTCCTTTATTTATGCTATTATCTTCCTATTTTATTTATTGTCATATTTTTCCGTACTTATTGGTGGTTTTTCTATGGTGGGATATAAGTGCCCTCATGATCCAAGACATCAGGTAATGACTACTAATGTGTTATTTATGAGCATTACTAGATGAGTTATGACACCAAATCAAGGACTGATGTGCTATTTCCATTATTGCTATAGTATATGGGACATACCTGGACCATATCACTTGGAATTTAGTTACACACACATTGATTTGTGTACATGGATGAGTTCATCTTTTATGATCATGTTTGACATGGTTTACTTTAATACCTTCATTTGATGTTGATATTAGATTGCCCTACTTGTTGTTGGATGATATTATAAGCCCGAGATGGCCGATTTTGAAGATATTACTGGAGTTTATAACCCTGATGAAATGAGATGACTTATATTCTCTTAAGATTGAAATGAAAAGAACCTTCTGAGTATGGTGAGCGATTTTAAGAAAGTCGTTAATGATAGTGAGTTGAGATAGACAAGTTGATCTTTAAAGTTTGGAATCATGACATTGTTGAGGTTTCGTGTTAATGATTTATTTACCTTGGCATACTTATTTTAGAATCCACCCACAAGTCTCTTCTTTAGTTCCCAGGATGTACCTTGCGGGCCATAAGTGGACTTAAGTGTTAGGGACTAAGATGGACATTAAGGACTCCTTACACGAGGCTATAACATATGTAGTGAGATTTTCCCATCGATTATAAACTGACTCAACAAGTGATGCCTTCCATTGAATGGGCTAAGGATGAGATTATTGCACTTGATTTTTTTAGGATTTGATCTCTTTGAATAATGATGCCTTATCCTTTGAATAAGCCAGTGATGATTTAATTAGGTACTTTATAAGTGTTATTTGAGTTTATTTTTTTATATTATCTTAATCATATCATTTATTATTAACATCTTCCGATGCCGTACATTTTATTGACTATTATATTTCTCTTGATAGTCACCTATTTGCAGGTTTAGTGTTATAGGAGAATTATGGTTGGTGTGTCAGGATTGTTGGTGCTCATCACTACTTTGTTTTAGAGCCATCTAAGTATACATGTTGCATACACATTATATTTTTTGTTTTCACCCGTGCTTTTTTCTATAGTTTGTATAGGTGTAGAGCCCATTGAATTTTGTTTTATTTTCCGAGATCAGAGTCTGTGGCTTGAGTTCTTAAGCATTTGAGGTATCTACTTTGTCATCCAACAGACATCACACTCCTTTACACTTATATCTTTTATTCATTTCGATGATGTAGATATTTACCGAATATGTATTAGATTTATCTTTTATATTAACTCTATAGTGGGTTGTACACATTGACTCCAAATTTTATGGATGGTTTATTAGGTTGGATTTTTGCATTATACCTTCTCTTCTTCTCGGTGACTCATTACTTTTCTATATTTACCCTTGCAGTGATATTTAGGCTTACATATCTAGGCGGGTTATGATAGGTGCTGCAATGAATAAATTTTGGGTCACGACAAGTTGGTATCAGATATCTAGGTTCTTAGGTCTCATAGTGTACAAGCCGAAGTTTAATAGAGTCTCAGAGATCAGTATAGAGATGTTTGTTACTTCTCTTATTTCATTATTTTATTCTTATCTTGTGTACATTGTTTTTTTGGGTATTAAGCCATGATTTTTTGTGAAAGATGGTGAGGAATAGGTATACGGCTAGACATAATCATATCCTTTCTCTAGTTATTGAGATACTTGCTAGGGGTAGGGGTTGGGGACTAGCCTAATCTAGGGCCCATGATGCAACACTAATAAGGGAATATATAAAGTGTCTTCCCTTAAGCTCGAGGTTATTCCTAATCAGTGGAAAGTACCCCAGATTTTGTAGCTATACAACTTGTTTAGAATACCTTGTTATGGGTGTTAGGAGTATTATATGGTGTGGGATCATTCTTCAACTAAAAGAAAGAAACTTACCTTGCCAACCTCTCAATATTATCACAATTCGTGAAAAGTAGTGGTGCGATTGGCATACCCTAGAGGTCATAGGCTAGAGTAGGGGTCCATACCCTAGACCAGTAACATATTAAAATTCTGCATGATCCAGTGGGACAACTACCATTTGTCTACAAAGATGATAGAGCATAGTTACTAGGCCTATGATATTAGAGAGTTATGGGTGTATCCTTGTTCAATGAGGAGAAACACAGGTATGAAAAGTTTAGAAAGATGGATCCACCTCAATTTTAGGGTATAAAGGCTGACGAGGCATATGATTTCTTATCTATTTTTCTTAAGCTACTTAAAAGTGTGAGGTTTGTAGACACACATGGTGTATTATACACTACTTTGTAGTTGTGTAGGCTAGAACATTGTGGTGGTGATCCTTTTTTAGTAACAAACTAGATGGATATCCCCTAGTTATTTAGGAGGTATTCTTTTATGCCTTCTACAATAAATTTATCCCTTTATATATGTCTAATATTTTAAAAGTGGATTGGTAAGGTTTTAGTTGTTCTTATTGTAGTATAGTGATCTCTTTATTTCGTGCATAGAGATCGATTGAGAGAGGACACCTCTCTTATTTAACTTTCATTCACAATACTAGTACTGATACTCCTTCATTTGAGTATGTTTCAATTACCTGTGAGTTTCTAGATGTTGATATTTTAGGTGTTCTTCCTGATAGATACATCCACTTTGGTATTAATTTGGAGCTAAAAACTAAGTCCATCTCTATTCCTTCTTACCGAAAGGCGCCAGTAGAGTTCAAGAATTGGAGGAACAGTTGCAAGATTTATAGGGCTTTATTAGAATGAGTGTGTCACCTTGGGGTGCCCCCATTTTATTTGTTAAGAAAGAATATGGATCTATACATATATGTATCGACTATAGGTAGTTGAATAAGGTTACCACCAAGAAAAAACATCCCTCCCCTCATATTCGTGACTTGTTTGATCGATTGCAGGGTGCCATAGTATTTTTTAAGATTGATTTGAGATATAACAGTTGAAGATTAAGGCTTTGTATATCCCTAAGGTGGTTTTCAGGACTTGTTACAGTCAATATGAGTTTCTGGTTATGACATTTGGATTGACTAATCCAGTAGTATTCATGGAGTTGATGAACGAGGTGTTTCAACATTATCTCAACTCATTAATGATAGTCTTCATTGATGACATTTTTGTGTATTCTAGGAGTGAGTCATATTATGTGCAGTATTAAAGGGTTGTCCTTCATAGGTTAAGTGAGAATAAGTTATATGCAATTTATTTTTGAAATATAAGTTTTGGCTTTATTATGTGACATTCTTGGGACATGTAGTGTATAAAAAAAGGTATTATAGTCGACCCGACCAAGATTGAGGCGGTTAGAGGTTGGACTAGGCCTACTTCTCCTACTAAGATCTAGTTTGACTGGTTACTATTAGAGATTTTTTCAAGGTTTTACTTCTACTAAAGCCCCATTGACTAGATTGACCTAGAAATATTTAGTTTTTAATGGTTTGATGAGTGTGAGGACAGCTTCGAGGCTTAAGGCCCTGTTAACTTGAGTCTAGTCTTAACCTTGCCAATTAAGGATAAGCCTTTCACATGTATTGTGATACTTGTAGAGTTTTATTAGGTGCAGTATTGATGCAAAATAGGAAAGAGATAGCTTATGCTTTGTGGAAAATGAAGGATCATAAGAAGAATTATCCTACCTATGACTTAAAGTTGATAGTCATGGAATTTGTTTTGAAGTTATGGCATCACTATTTGTATGGAGTTAATTGGCAGGTGTTCACAAGTCATAGGATCTTTCAGTATATTTTCATCCAAAAGGTATCTTAATTTGAGACAATGATGATGGATTAAGTTATTAAAAGACTATGGCATGATAGTTTTATATCATCCTGGTAAAGAAGATATACCAGATGATGGTTTGAGTAGAAAATCATCTAGTTATAGTAGCTTTTCTTTGATTTTTATTGATAAGAAACTATTGGTTAGGGATGTTTAGAGTTCTGCCAACAACTTGGTTCATTTGGATTTTTGATGATGGTGGGGCTCTTGCCATGTTGAAGATCCATTCTTCATTGATGGAGCAGATTAGGGAGAAACAATTAAAGATGAGAAATTGTGTATCATTAGAGATAAATTCTTGAGAGGTAACACAAATATGATACTAGACCTCGATGGTGTTCTGAGTATTGAGGATAGGATTTATGTTCCAAAGGTGGGTGACTTGACTAGTTTGATTCTAAAGAAGATATATTTCAAGATATTTTATCCATCTAGGTTTAGGTAAGATATATCATGATTTGAGCCAGCACTATTGGTTATGTGGCATGATGGACATTGATGAGTTCATGGAAAAATGCTTGACTTATCAAAGAATTAAATTCGAGCATCAACATCCAAGTAGATTATCTCAAAGAATGATCATTCCTAAATAGAGATATTAGTGTATTACCATGGATTTTGTAATAGGTTTGCCTACTACAGCGGATGGTTTTGATTTGATTTGGCTAATCATGTTGTGAATGACTATGTCTTCTTATTTCATTTCAATCAAGATGCATTATAATTCTAAGAAGTTAAATGATATCTACCTTAGTCAAATAGTTCATTTGCATGGTATTTTTTAACCCTTATTTCTGATCGAGGCTCCTTGTTTACATTGCATTTTGGGAGGGAAATACAACATAGTTTGGGTACTCAATTGTATTTAAGTATATATTTTCATTCCCAGACTGATAGCTGGTTTGAAAAGATGATTTAAGTATTATAAGATATGCTTCTTTCATATGTTATTGATATTGGATAAGCACTTACTTTAGCAGAGTTTTCCTAGAGTAACAACTATCATTCCAACATTCAAATAGCTCCTTTTGAGGCTCTATATGGTAGGATATGTAGATCACTGATTGGTTGGTCTAATACATTTGAGGTGAGAACTCTTAATAAATTTTATTAGTGATGATATGGAATAGGTGTGTGTTTTTCAAAGTAAGTCGTAGTTAGCTAAGAAGGAAAAAATTATGCTGATAGGAGGGGTTTAAGTGCTAGGGTTCATGGAGGGTGACCATGTCTTTATTAAAGTATCACCTATAAAGGGTGTGATTGGGTTTGGAAAGAAGGTAAAAATTAGCCCTAGGTTCATTGGACTATATGGAATATTGGAGCGCATTGTAGATATGGATTATAAATTAGCCTTTCCACCTAGTTTTTATCATTGGAGCACCCTGTTTTTCATGTTTCCATGCTTTAAAAATACATATGAGTCTGTGACTTTGCATCTTGGCTTGACCTATGAGGAGGAACTTGTAGCTATCATAGATAGGCAACTTAAAAAGTCGAGGACCAAAGGGATAACCTAGTGAAAGTTCAGTGGAAGCATCAACCACTTATAGAGGTTACTTAGGATATTGAGTGAGATATGTATGCCATATATCCCAAACTTGTTAAGGCTTCAGGTACATTATTTTTCTTTATATTCAAGGACGAACATGGTTTTTAGTGACGGATGTGTAATAACCCTGAAGGTCATTTTTTGGCATTTCTTAAGCAATTATCATTTTTCCCTTCAAGTTTCGTGTCATATATCAGTTCATATGGTTGGTTATTGAAATCAAAGAATAATATTATGAATTTTGAGAAATTTTCAGTTTTGAAAGTCTTTAAGTTGAAATAGTTGGATTTAGTAATCATTTGGAGTTTTGAGTCTCATAATGGATTTTTTTTGGTTCCATCATCTTTGAAATGTGGAATTTGGTCTAGGAAGACTTTTGTTTTTAGTTTTAGTATTTTTATGGTGATTTTAGCTCGCCAGACAAGACAAATTTGATTTTAAGGCCACACTTTACTTTTGTAAACATTTAATGTTTAGACACTCGAAGTTTCAATTCTATTAATTTTTTTGGATCCAGGAGGTTATGTTTCTTAGAAGAAGGTTCGGATAATTTTTTGAGGGTACTAGGAACACTTTGGTCATTTTAGGTATGGTTTCTACTTTTATTATTCTTGGTAGATATCGGGTCAAGGAGACCACATATTCCTAATTTGATGAGTCCATTGAGCCTGGAGCATCGAATTTAGTAGGATTGCATATATGGTTTGTCTGTGTAGGATCCCCAACAAATCCTAAGGGTCCATTCAAAATATTTATACATGATGCTTTAGCTTGCTGGTTTCTATTTTCTGGTGCCTAAGCTATTGTTCTTTGAAATTGCGTAGGTTTGAGGCTCTAGTAATTGTGGTCACGTCTCCCATTACATACAATTTCTTGGTGATGGATGCCGACTCATCGCTATCGCGTATTTTCCATCACGATCATCTAGAGTAAAATCCTATTGGGCCTATCTAGTTCATCACTATCACATTATTCTTTAATGCGATCATGTAGGATTGCTACATCAGTGACCAGTTAATTAAAAGTCAGTATGCAGGTTGTTCTCCCCCATTTTGTATTTTTGGATCCTTCACTATCCATTGATTATTTCAAATTTTAACATTAAAATTATTGGTTTCAAAGTGTAAATTTGGGGATTTTTGGGGAATACCTTGATTAGGTATTTTTAAATTTTAAAGGTCAATTCCTATTCCATTTTCAATGAAATTTCATATTTGATATCCCAAAATATAAGTAACATGATTTTTGAAGAAAATTCTTGATTCCCCTTATTCCTTGGTTTTGACACTTTGGGCTCGGTTTCAAAAATAGCCATATGGGTATTGTTATTCATTTTTACTCATGCTGAATCTATATTTGACTTGATTTTTTGGTTTCGTAGGCATTATATAAACGGAAGCCCCAAGATTTCATTATCTTATTCACTTTAAGGAAAGTTGAGGTACTTTACACTATACAAAATATCCTAGGTGATTGTGTGTTGATCTTATGTAATTAGGAGTAATGGAAAATATTAAGAGGTATCCGTGTATGTAAAGTGGTGAATACTCACCCGGATGCTGGAGTCAAGTAAGCGGGGTTAAAAAAAAGGAATTAAATTATTTTATTTTCCCATTGAGTTGAATACCATTTATTTTCTAGAGTTAATCAATACCACGTAGAGTCAAAGGGTAATCATAATCACCAATGAAACACCAATACATGGCCAAAAAGTAGACTAAAGTATTGGACATGGTCATAGGTACCAAAGCTAAATTACTACGATTATTTCCCATATTAGCTAAGTTTAAGATTGGTAAGCCATAGCCAGCTTGACGTTCGAAGATAAGCTAGTAAATATGGAGTAGAATAGGTATGGAAATCTCCAATAACTCCAAAAATGCACAAATGATCTTGAATAATCATGAACCTAGCAAAATAATAATCTACATATTTCTATGCGTCAAACGATACCTATAAAGCTACGATTATAGTTGAGATAAAGGTATTTTAGGTCACATTATGCACTTAAAACCCCTAAAATAAAGCATGTTCTTGAGTAATAACAGTGTGTTTTAAGACTTTTTGTTGAGTATTTACAAGGTTAAGCCAATAGGTGGAAGTATGCAACAAATGCGCCGAAAAAGGCAGTTTTTACTGAATAAGGAGACGATTAACCTGCACTTAGATGAAACATCTAACCCAATATCCTAATGAAAAGCTCACTGGATAAAGAACCAGAAGAAGGAGGCCCAACAATGTCTCGTCTGCTGGGAGACAGTTTGCCCAACAACATGATGTCTAATGGAAAACACACTGTATAAAGACACAGAAGTTGGCGGCCCAGTAGACGTCTCATCTCCTGGGAGACGGTTCTCCCTACTGGAACCACCTAATAAAAAAATCACTAGGTAAAGACCCAGAAGAAGGTGTTCCAAGAGATGAGACTAACCCAGAAGCAGGCGGCTCAGTAGACGTCTCGTCTGTTGGGAGATAGTTCGACCAACTGGAACTGCCTAATAGAAAACTCACCGGATAAAGAAGGTAACATATGGAAGAATAGACAGTCTGTCTGTCACCAGGTGAATTGCCTGCCTCCTAACCTGACAAAGACCCAACCCAAGTTTTTTTTGCTTCACTTACACCCATGCTCTATAAATAACACAATTAGCATAGTTTTCAGGTAAGACCAGTACTTACATTTACATAGAATACAAGAATTCAATACTTAGTTATTTTTACAATTATTTTTAGAGACTTGAGAATCTAGGGTTTAATACCCTTACTTTTTGAAGAATACAAGTATTGAACTCTTTTGATTATTAATCTACAATCAATAGAACATTTATATCTGTGGTATGTTGCTCATTATGTTACGGTTTCTCTGTTGTAGCATGATATTAATTATGAGCTAAACCCCAACCTTAGGGTTGTGGTATCCATGGGTTAAACTACGCTAGGGTTGTAATCTACATGAGTTGTTGCATCTATTCCATCGTATGAACATAATCTCTACTTAATAAATCTTCTAGTGGTTTCAAACACTAGAAAACTCCTAGGTTTAACTAGCACTAACCATGTTGATAAAACTTGGAGTTGAGATTATGTGAAGAAATTTGAGGTGTTAACCCTCGTCTAATGGTTACTGCTGTAAATAGAGTAATCATCTTCATTTATTATGATAAATACAATGCACTCATTCACAACCCTAACCAAGTGTAAAAGAGGTTTACTTAGCATCATAGGTTGGAGAATATTTTAGTAAATAGCATTGTAAGTGTACATACTTCTACATGTAGGAAAGACTATGTAACTGTGTAAAGATTATA
>JBDJHY010240087.1:0-10854 GCA_039654485.1 Withania somnifera
TAAAGGGAGTAGCTAACCCTTAGCCTTATCCATTACTTTAATTAAGCTCGAGAGAGTTAATAGAGTTGGGAAGATAAATTTAGTAGGATTTAGAACTTTAACTTCTATCTTATAGGTTTTATCTAGAGATAATGAAATCCTAGTGTAGCCTAAATTTGGTTCGTTGTCGTAGTCCTTAGGTTGGTTCAAGAGAACAACGTTAAGAAAAATTCGCTAGTGTTCGAGAGGAACTAGGGAATACTTTAGAAAACAAGGCTAAATCATGAAATTCATGATGATTGGTGAATACGTAATTAAGTATCATGGATCGTTGATGATTTAATTCCCTAGTTTGGTTTTTCATTATCCTTACGTTGTGATTCCATTGATCAACCCATGTTTGTATTTACATTTGATACCTTTTTATCTTACTTTAACCCCCTTCCCAAACCTTGTACTACCTGTTCAAGTTTTAGTAATTACACCTTAATTTTGCTCTTACTCGATTGCCTCACATACTATTAATCCCCATGGATTTGACCTCCACTCTTCGTTGGGTAATTATACTTTGAAAACATCTGTGTACACTTTTAGATTAATTTCGGAGAGTAATTGAGCATTATAAAAAATAGCTTCATTGTCTGAGAACAATTTAGCTTATTGAGTTAGTCTGAAAATTAGAGCGTAGCTGCTTTGATTTGAACTTGTGAATATTTGTTCATAGTTTTGTTTATTTTTTGTGTAGATAATTTTTAATTTTCCTACTTTGATATCTTTACCCAAAAAGTGTGTTTGGTGGTTGTAACCTTCATTGTACAAACCATTTTATGTAGAGTCATGGCATATCGTATGTCGCAAGAAGCAATGGGTGAGGGAGTGCCTGATTCAGATGATAAAGAAAACCAAGATTGGTTAATGGTACAATTTCAAGCATTTGATTCATTTATGCATGTTTGTAAATGTGCATCATGAATGATGGAAAGGCTTCTTAACTAAGCATTTGAAATTATGCCAAGGAATTGCACAACTTGAATTTGATACTTTCACTTGGAGGATGATTTGAGGTTACGTATTGAAACGTATGGAATATTCCACTAAAGGATGGAGAGTGTTAACATTGAGTTATTATCTATGGAGGATTGAGTCTCGGTTGATTTGGATAAGATAGTGGAACTTTGCAAACCTCCAAATCCAAATATGATACAAGATGACAAAATTGATGAGATGATACTAAAGTTATGAAAAAGAGTTGAATAGATTTGGATTGAAGACTCTAGTTCATCGGGGAGTGATGTTGTTAAAAATGAAGCACCTTTTGAGTTAACATGTCTTCGGAAACATTCCACACATTTTTCAACATTGAGCTTGGTGGATGTTAATGAAGATGAAATATCCGAGCGATTGGAGGAATTGAGCAAAGTGGAACAAGATGTTTTCATTTTGAAGTTTGCTAGTCCAATGAGGCAAAATGATATCCCCCATTTAAAGGCCAAGAAGGGTAAAATGCGATACCTTAGTGTTGGTCTTTTCTTATGTCCACCCCATAGGAATTATTGTAAAATAGTATTAATGTTTGGACAAAGTTTCAAGTCTTCAAAATGGCGTGATAAATGGTAAAATGATGGATGGTAACTTTTAGTTCTTATTTTTCTTATTTTTTTGATTTTTAGTTGCAGTTTTGTGGGTTTTAGAGTAGTATAATATTTTGTTTTTGACTAATCCATGAAGTTTGAGCATTGGTGAAGAAGAATCAACAGGTTGGATGTTTTTTGCCCATCACAATGGTAAAAATGCTCTATTATGGACCCAAGTCATGGCCACCAATTTGTTGAGAAAGACGGAAAGAATCACCGAAGAACTAACAATTTCATTTAATTCTATCATGGTCAAAAAACGCGATCGCGCTAATTACAAAAACTGAGAGAAAACCGTGATCGTGGCTGGCCAGTGGCATCGCGCTCGAACAATTTTCTTGAAACTAAAACAGTTCAACAATTTCTCATAGTATTCCTTAAAACACTCCATTTTCTCCCCTTTCTCTCCAAGGATCATAAGGTATTCCATTGGTAGAACTCATTCCTTCCATATTTTCTATCAAGTAAGTCCCTCTATCTCTGCGTATTATTTATTTCATAGCCTAAATTGTTTAATGATCTTGAAATAGGGGTCCTTGTGTTGGTAGACCCTAAGTTCATTTGCTTCCATTTTGTGTTAACAAGAAGTTGTGGGATTTTGAAATCCGCTCAATGTGGAAAACCTGGGGAAGTCTCGAGTACTCATAACCCCATAACTTTAAAGCTTGTGGATTTTTGTAGTGGGTTGTGTGAAATAGACAAATTAATGAGACACCCCCCCCCTTGCTTAATTGTTCAGTAATCCCAATGAAATAATGGTTAAATTTTGATTTTTGGTTGCTATAAAAGAGTGGTCAGGGGAAGAAGAAGACCCAAACTGTCCATCGCATTCACGCTAGCCTAGTGCAATCGCGCTATTTTATGATTTTAATAATGGCTATCGAGGTGACCTAGAGCGTTCATGCCAAGTTAAGATATTCATGAAATAGTGCGATCGAGGTTAATATGGTGATCGTACTTATTATAGTAACTGTACAGAAATAATACTTTTGCACAGAGATGGGTTTCGATTTCTCAAATTATTTCTTTGACTCAATACACTTGTTGTACAGTGTTTTACATGTTGGTAGCTAGCTCTTACATTGCTAAACATTTTGTAGGTACTTTTGATATAAAATAAGTGTACATGCATCCGACTCAAAGGAGAAAAATAAATATATTTTTGAGGAAGAGATATATGATGTGACTAGGTTTGCTTCCCTCAAGTTTTCGAGGAGGTATGCATCAGATTTAGAGTTGAGGAAGTTGTTCACGAAAAGAGGGATCACCATGGAAAATAAAGGTTACATGAGTTATATGCAAGGCTGTTTCGATCAAAATGGAACTTCTTCATAAATACTCCATGCAAAGAGAATGAAATCGTTATTCATGAATTCTATGCAAATACATTGGACATGGACTTCAAAAACCCTTTGATCACTGTTCGGGGAAAAACACTTAGCATCAGCACTGAGGAAATAAACCAGTATTATGGGTTAGATAATAATGACACAACCTTGTTTAGTGAAAAGAAGAGCATAGGTAGGCCATGAGTTGTATTTGTGGTATGCCCAGGCCAAGAACCTCCCAAGTGGGCAGTTTGTGAGATAAAGATTTACTCACCTTCCTTCTTAGCATTGCCAAAAAATTTGTTATCAATCATTTGCTGCAAAGTTCAGCTGTGTAGACATGAGATTACGGTCCTACCGTACAGGGCATATACTGTAACTGCTATGATCGAAGAAATAGTTGTGAATGTGAGATTCTTCATTCTCTAGGAGATCAAGATATGTGTCAGTATTAGGACTGGGTCATTTTGGTTTCCTTCTTTGATTACAGAGCTCTGTCAGGCACCAGGGGTCAAATTTTATATCGATTCTGATGGGATATAGCCAAAAGTCCCCATCTACCCATTAAGGAAGACATGATTGGGTTCAACACTTAAGAAAAGGAAGCTAGAGTCAGGGTCAACTTTAGGAGGCACAAAAACTTATGAGCCAGAGTCAGTCCACACAGAGCCTGCCACCACCACTACTGATCCTGATTTTAGCTAGAGACATCATGCTATGCCTGACATGCCTATGCCATTCAGACACCTCTCGACTCATATAGCCGTAGTGCATGCTGCGGTTCTTGAGCTAGTGTCTGGCTCATCCTTTGTTGTGACTAATATTGCGCCCACTTTTACTGACATTTTTACACTTTAGGAGAGGATTGAAGAAGGACAAAGATTTTAGAGAAGAGATACCTATCACAGGAAAAGAGGCTGGAGAATATCACTAATGAGATGGAGGAACAAAAAAAAAGGTAGAAAGCACGTGGTAAGCTACTGAATAGGGTGTGAAAGAGCATAAAGAGTTTTTGCTCAATTAATAATGCTGAAGTGTCAGATAATGATGATGCCCCAGTTGGGGGAGATGCTGATGGAGCAGCTAGTCCTCTCTATTAGCCGGCATACTATGCTTTTCAGGGAGCCCCTCAGACTTGCTTTATATTTATCTTTGTTATTTACAGTGAAGACACTGAATTATTTTAAGTTGAGGGTGCTTTTGATATGTAGTAGCTTGTTTGTTTTGATTTGGATATTGGATTTAGATTTGATTTGTGCCCTTGTCAGACTTGAATTTTTTATTGATATGAATTGGATCTTACTTTGATAATTTATTGGATTAGGTGTTTGTTTTATTTATTTCTTTTTATTTAAGTTAAATAAATTTGAAGAAGTTTCTAAGTGTCATTTCCTAATGATGGAGTGAGTGACGACTTAAGGGAAAAATCATAATAATTGTTTTTGTAGATAGAGTCCTAGTGGAATGGTGTGCGTAAATGTGTATTAGCTTGGTTGGAACTAATAAAGTTAGTTACTTTGCATAATATAAATACCATCCAAAATAGTTTTGGGGATTTTATAAAATCGAGTTGATTAGATAAAAATGATTTTGGGACAACACTTTGACTCTTTGTGTGACTTTTGTATTACTATTAGTGATTTATATCTCTTTTTACCTCATTTAGAAAGAAGATTGATCCGTCCTGAATAATTTGCGTGCCATAGATGGTGAGGCTCTTTTGTCATTTATTCTTTTTGTTACTTGTGTTATATAGAACTTGCCAGATTAGTCTTTTAATACTAGTCTTAATTGATTTTGTTGGGAGAAATGATCTTAGGTCATCTTTGTGATATTTTTAAAACCACCTAAGCTAAAAATCCCACCATTGCATTATGTTTTATCCCTAGGTACCCCTTTTGAGCTTTAAAACTTTTTCTTAACAATTGCATTACAAGCCTCAATCCACTCTTGAATCAATTCCTCTTTTCAACCCTTTCCTTTTTGAATGCTAAATTGACAACTTAGGCTTTTAGCCTAAGTTGGGGGTGTGGGTAAGATGGAGGATGTGTGTGATGGCATTGTAAGTGCTTCCCAAAAGAAAAAGTTGTAAAAGCTAAGTAAAATAAAAAACAAAAAATAAAGAAAATGGAAAAGAAAAGGAGACAAAAAAATAAAATAAAATAAAAGAATGAATTGTTAATAAATAGGGAAGCTAGAGTGAAAAACAATAATGTTTGGTGGATTACGGAAAGGGTGAAAAAAAAAGTGAGCAAGGTTTGGTAAACAAATGAATTTTTTTGTGTAGTATTCAAGGAGGGTGTAGTCACTATTATGCTAAATTCTAACTTTTGAGTTAGTGGTAAAATAAGGGTAAACTTATGATATAATACTTGTAGCATTTGAAATTCCTTTCTTGAGTGTGTATGTTTGCATATTCATCCTTGTGTTCTTGTATATACTTCTTTTTTTGTGAGGGCATGCAAATTGTGATAGATTGGTGATACTGGCAAATCGTTAAAATAAGATGAAAGAGTATGCTTAGAGTATTAGTAACCTTAGTCACATCTTGAGTAGTTATTATTGTTCTTGAAATTTTTTTTATTCCCAATGCATGCTTGAAAATTGATTTTTGAATTGTAAAAGGAGTGCAAATTGTGTACTACTTGTTAGTGACAACCAAAGCCATGATCTTTGTTGATGTGTATCGAGCTTGATTTTTTCTTGTCCTCGTGTAATGTTTGATGTTATTTTCTTGAGAAAAAGTAAAGATTTAAGTTGAGGGTGTTGTTGAGTGGTGAAATTATCACTCATCGTAGTTCGTTTTGTTATTCTTTTATAGGTTTCATCATCGTATGAGCTTATCCTGTGTTGTAAATTGATAAATTACATGTCTTTATGATGAAGAAGCATTATGAAGGAAAAGGACTAAAAATAGAGAAAAAAGGCTACTGTCCCTAAAAACTTGGAGCTTAAGCGTGATTTCACTATTATTGTGCATTCGCATAAAACGAAAAAATAGGCAGATAAGTGCAAACGCTCTAAAAGGGATCGATCATGCCAAGTAGGGAAAAATGGGAATTAGCGCGGATGCACTATAGGTGTGCGATCGCGCCAGAATTTGAAACTCACCAATTAACGCGTACACTCTATATTGACATGATAGCGCTAAAGCGCGACTGGCAAATACCTGGGCAGAAGTAGAATTTCACACTTTTGGATCCCAACTCTACATAAAATATACCAAGCTCGTCTTTGAGAGCATCTTTGTAAGCCTTTGGCTTAAATCGCAACAAAGAGAGATCTTGCAACCATCCACCTACATTTTGGGTTGAAGATTTGGTGATTTGTATTGTCAAATCCCTTACCCATTTTTTTTTCGTAGCTTTAATTATCTATTTTCAGTGTGTAGAACTTAATCCTTGTTTAACTCTTGTATTCATAATTGATACAAGATTTGGATTTGGATTTTGGGTTTTAATATCATTGTATGCTTTAATGTTAATTGAGTATTTGTTGATTATTAATTGAGTTTCTCAGGTCTAAATTTATCTTGTTCTTGCATTGAATTCTAAAGGGAGTAGCTAACCCTTAGACTTACCCATTTACTTTAGTTGAGCTTAAGAGACGTAATTAGAGTTGGAAAGATAAAGTTAGCGCAATTTAGAAATTTAAATTCTATCTTATGGGTTTTAACTAGAGATAGAAAAATTCTAGTGTAGCCTTAATTTGGTTCGATTGTCATAATCCTTAGGTTGATTCGAGAGAACAACATTACTAAAGATTTTCTAGTGTTCGAGAGAAACTAGCGAATACTTTAGAATCCAAGGCTACCGAAATTCATGATTGATTGGTGAATACATAATTAACTATCATGGATTTTTGATGATTTAATTCCTTATTTTGATTTTTTTATCTTTCTGTTGTGATTCCATTGATCAACCCATGTTTGTATTTTACATTTGATGCCTTTTTATCTTACTTTAAACTCCCCCAAACCTTTTACTACCTGTTCAAGCTTAAGTGATTGCACCTTAATTCCGCTCTTACTCGATGGCCT
The DNA here is from genome assembly GCA_039654485.1 of Withania somnifera. Classification (NCBI taxonomy): domain Eukaryota; kingdom Viridiplantae; phylum Streptophyta; class Magnoliopsida; order Solanales; family Solanaceae; genus Withania; species Withania somnifera. Next base: position 6,981 of record JBDJHY010240087.1, read on the forward strand.
CACATACAATTATTCCCCGTGGATTCGATTCCAACTCTTGTTGGGTAATTATACTTTGACAACATCTGTATATACACTTTTAGATTCATTTTGCAGTATAACTGAGCATTATTAGGGATCCCCTTTCTTTTTGGGGCAGAAGAAAGACGCTTCTCTCCGTATGTGTATAAATTACCAACAGCTAAATAAAGTCACTATTAAGAACAAATATCCCATTCCTAGAATTGATTATCTCTTTGACTAGCTTCGGGGTGCCAATTTCTTTTCCAAGATAGATCTCAGGTTTGGTTACCATTAGCTCAAGGTTAGGGAATGTGATATTTCGAATATTGCCTTTTAAACTCGTTATGGTCACTACGAGTTTGTAGTCTTATCCTTTGAATTGACCAATTCCCCAAACACTTTCATGGATTTTATGAATAGAGTATTCAAGCATCATCTTGATTCCTTCATTATTGTGTTCATTGATGACATCCTAGTTTATTCCAAGGGTAAGGAAGATCATGATAATCATTTGAGGATTGTTCTCCAGACCCTTCTAGACCGTCAATCATATGCTAAGTTTTCCACGTGTGAATTATGGCTAAAATATGTAGCTTTCCTAGGTCATGTTATATCTAGAGATGATATCTACGTCGATTTTCAAAAGATTGATACTGTGAAGAGTTGGCCTAGACCTACCTCTCAGATTAAAATTAAAAATTTCATAAGGTCAGATGGATGTTATTAGAGATTCATTCCTAGTTTCTTTACCTTAGCAGCCCTTCTTACCAGATTGAGCTAGAAGAAAGTTAAGTTTGAATGGTCTGAACCTTATGAGAAAAGTTTCCAGGACTTGAAAAATTGGTTGACTTTGGCTCCACTGTTGACACTGCTAGAGGCTAATGAGGGGTTTGTGGCCTGTTTTTATGCATGTTGGGTTGATCTTGGATGTTTCCTCATCCAAAATGGGAAAGTCATAGCTAATGCTTCTAAGCAACCCAAGGTTTATGAGAAAAATTACCCGATTCATAACCTCGAGTTGGAAGTCGTAATCTTTTCTCTTAAGTTGTGGAACACTACTTGTATAGTGTCCATATGGATGTTTTCGCTGACCACAAGAGCCTCCAATATGTGTTTGACCAGAAGGATCTAAATCTTGATCAAAGAAGATGGTTGGAGTTACTTAAAAATTATGAAATGAGTGTGCTTTACCACCCTGGTAAGGAAAATGTCGTAGTTGATTCCCTCTGTAGAGTTTCTATGGGTAGCTTATCTCATATTGAAGGGAGTAAGAAAGAGATTGGTAAAGATGTACACGGGCTTGCGTACTTAGGTGTCAGAATAGTTGAAGCTGATAATGGTGGTATATTGGTTCTCAATGCGTTTGAGTCTTCTTTAGTAGTGGAGCTAAAGGAAAAGTAGGATAAAGCTCCTTTTTTGTTTAAGATGAAGAATAAGATTGGTATGCATAAGGGACAAGTGTTAGATATGAGGGTCAATTATGTGTTCTAAATATAGGTGACTTAAGGGGAAGGATCTTGTCAGAAGCTCATAGTTCTAGGTATTCGATTCATCCTAATGCCAATAAGATGTACAATGATTTAAGGAAAGTTTTCTGATGGGAGGGAATAGAGAGGGACATAGCTGAGTATGTGGCTAATTAGCCAAATTGCCAACAGGTGAAGGCTGAACATCAGAAGCCAGCATGTGAGATATAGATATTTGAGATTACTACTTGGAATTGGAAGGTTATCAACATGGATTTTGTTACTGGGTTGCCGCATACTAAGAAGTAGAAAGATTCCATTTGGGCGATTGTGGATAGATTAGCCAAGACAACTCATTTTATACCTATTCACACTAAGATGACATCAGAGGAGTATAGTAGATTATACCTTCAGGAGATTGTTTGCATGCATGGTGTACCCTTGACCATCATTTCAAACAAGGTTACTAAGTTTAATTCATATTTATGGAGGTCATTTTAGAAAGGGTTGGGTTAGTAGGTTCATCTCAGCACTGTTTTCCATCCGCAAATAGATGATCAGTTTGAGAGGACCGTCCAGACTTTTGAGGATATGCTAAGACTTGTGCACTTGATTTCAAGGGTAGTTGAGATGAATATCTACCTTTGGTTTAATTTGTGTATAATAATAGTTATCACTCCAACATCCTTATGGATCCATTTGAAGCATTATATGAGAGGAGGTGTAGATCTCCTATTGGATGGTTTGAGATTAGTAATGTACCTTTGATTGGTCCAGACTCTGTATTCATGCTACTCAAAAAGTTCAACTAATTTGAGATAGGTTGAAAATATCTCAGAGTAGGCAAAAGTCATATGCTGATGTTAGAAGAAGAGAATTGGAGTTCGAGATAGGTGATTGGGTTTTTTTTAAAGTGTCCCCCATGAAGGGTGGATGTAATTTGGGAAGAAGGGGAAGGTTAGTTCCATTTTTGTTGTCCCACACCAGATTGTGAGAAGAGTAGTCCATGTGGCCTATGAGTTGGACCTACCGAATGAGTTTGCAGATGTCCATCTGGTATTCCATGTGTCCCTTCTAAGGAAATGCTTAAGTGATCCTTCGTTAGTTGTCCCTGTTGAAAGCATATCCATTAAGGATAATCTCACTTATGAGGAAGTGCCAATTCATATTCTAGACAGGCAGGTTCGCAGACTTTGGAACAAGGAAGTGGCTACAGTTAAGGTTTTATGGAGAAATCAAGTAGTTGAGGGAGATAAATCGCAGGCAAAAGCGGTTTGTAGCACTCAAAAACCACCCTAAAACATTTATAAGGATCAACAACGGGTGTTAGAAAAGTTTCATGAAAATATGGAACTAGCAGGTTCTTATTGACGGGTCCACAGCCTGTGAAAGGGTTCCACGGACCATGGAACCCTCCCACCTTTTTCCAATTTGGCCAAGTGTAGGGCCCTTTAAACGGATTGTTCTACAGTTCATGAAATGGGTCAAAGAAATGTGACACAGACTATGTAACTGGACTAGTGAGGTCCAGAATTGGCCAGTTCGATGGGTCCTTCAACGGTTCATCGAACAGTTTGACAATCCGTTGAACCGTCCATTGAAACCTACCTTGTGATTTTTAAAACCCATTTTTTAAGGTTATTATGGATATTTAATACTCATTAGTCTCCAATCCCATATCTTTTAAAGCTTAATAACCTCTAAAATAAATACCCCAAAACCCTTAATTCCTTTATTCTCTAAACTTAGAAACTGTTAACAAAAATAGAAAAAGAAGAATTCTCTCAAGAAATCACATAAAAGTTCAACCTAGAGTTTCACATTCTCCATCGATTCATAAGATTCTTCTAGGGATTTGTTCCCAAACAGGTCCGGGGATATTCAACGAGAGTTCCTTTTACTCTCGTACTCCAAAAACTCATGTTTTTATGAAAGTAAGCCTTGTTTTTATTCTAGGTTTGAAGACCTAAATTTATGATTTGCTCATAAAATGATTCTACGCTTTAAATTATGCAATATCCATATAAACTATTATGCGTTAGGATGATCTTTATGTATTGTCCATGAACTCTTATCATTGAACATATTTTGACTTGATCTTTTAGTAAAACAAGAAATGTCATGGTTTTAGTCTGAAAAATCATCATGACTAGAGTTATGCACATCATATGATCTTATTATGAAGCATGAAACAAGTACTATAAAACAAGACAATAATGAAGGAGATTCGACTCATTTATGATTTTAAGTTACGGGCATTGATGTGAGGCCAAAATAGCATATATTTAGTCATTATTTGCCTCATATTTTAATATTTTTATTTGTTTCTTGAGTAATAAATATTTTATATTATGCTAATATGGTATATTATGGTGTAGAAATTATTTGACGTGAAAAGAAAGAAG
>JBDJHY010240127.1:0-10854 GCA_039654485.1 Withania somnifera
ACACCCACAACCTTTGGAGACTTCTCTATTCTTTTATTCTTTAGTTGACTAGGTTCTTCATCCATAACATATTTAGAGAGTTCATCAACCCCCTATACCTTGACCTCCAAGAAATCTTTCACTTGGGGTGGCAACGGACATATAATGTGCATTATCTCTCTTAAGAGCAACGATGTTACTATAGAATTCTTGGATTCAATTGAGTGGAAAGTTTGCATATTTGGGCCTCAAATTGGTTGATGAACACCGACTGAGAATCCACCATTTGAATCATCATAGAAAATCACCTTGAATTTCCTTTATCTCTTTATCTATGTCATCAACATTGTTAAAATATGTAAACATCACTTCAACCTTGGAATTCAAAAATGAACCTCTGGTCTTTTGCACCTTGGCCCTCTCATTGGGCGAAAAATGTTGAACTTTATAAATTTAGTCTTTCTAATCTTGGTGCCTCTCAATGACATTCCTATATATTCCATGGTCCCTATCATCCCATTGGTCTTCATACTCTTTGTTCCAACCTTGTCTCTATCCTTTCCTTTGGTAGGTAGGATGAGAACCCATACCTTCATTCCTAAAAATCTTTACCTCCTCATTAATAAGGATTTAAAATATGTTTTATATTGGTTTCGATCCTTTATGCTTTACACAACTTTCACACCTTTGGCGTCTATACCCTAATATTTCATTAGCAACTCCACTTGGGTTATTAATTAGCCATATTATCATCACACTATTTATTTTTCTAACAAAGTAGGCACTCGAAGATGAATATGGAGATCCATTTTCCCTTGGCATATCGAGTATACCACTCTCTATTTGTTTTTGTCATTTGATATAATAAAAAAAGACGCCAAGTTAAAGGATTAATCCATTATTGATCAACCAGCTATGATATTAGCCATTGCCTTGCTCAATAGATCCAATGAATGATATAAGGTTTGGAGCAAGACATTGTTCGGTAGTTCATAGGTAAGGAATTTGGCCAATGCCTTCTTGAATTAGAGTTAAGCCTCATGCAATGGTCATTGTTATATTGTCAAAAATTGGTGATTTCATCCCTGAGTTGAAGCATCTAGGAAGGAGGAAAGAATATATCAAGTAAGACCTCTTGCAACTAAGCTCATGATAAAATAGATCCTCTTGGAAACTCTCCTAGCTATTGACCGGATTTTCCCATAAGCAAAAATGGGAACAGACGTATACAAATCGACTTTTAGCTAATATTTATGATATTAAAGAGGTTGCATACCTCGGTGAAGTTTTTAAAATGGGTGTGTGCATCCTTATGGGATTGACCCCCAAATAACCCCTTTATTTGTAGAAGATGCAATATGGTACTAGTGATGTGGAACATGACATTGTATTTTGTTAGAGGAAGTCAGATAGCATTAGACATATCCAGTTCATGAACACCATTCTCCTCTCCATAATGGACACCCCATCCATCAGCTCCACTAGATTTAGTACTATCACTCATGTTGTCTCTCATCAAAGAATAAAAACAACAAATAAAGTAAAATTAAACCAAATGCACAATACAAGTGAATTAAAATGCTTCTAAAGTAAAATAAATAAATTATTTCCCAGTAATAGTGCTAAAATTGGTAATTCTCAAATATACCAATGAGGATATATGATTATTGTTGTTATATAATTTACCCAATGATGAGTCAGGATCAATTCCACAGAAAGTTAGATATAAATTTCATTTTCAGTATGAGAATTCATTGCACAGTTGCTTAAAATAAGTAGAAAGAAAAAATAGGGGGTTCTACTATTCTACTAAAAATATTTGTATCATCTTTTAGTCAAGAGAATCAAATGTTCATCTAGAAGGTGATCACAAATGTATTTGTAATACTCTAAAATTTGAACCGTTCTATGTTCGTTCTTAAGTCTAATTCCTATGAATTCTCACTTGATCATAGGTGATGAAAATCCTTTATAAAGTATTATATGTGATTCAAGGTCATCAGCAGCTCATAGCACAAAGTTAAGTTTCAGGCTCTTCTAGCAACCTAGTTTTGATTTCATTCATGCTTGGATCAACTTTAAATGACCATATATCCTAATATATGAAGAGTTGTGTGACCCATAACCTACCTACAGAAATATTTTTGAGTCTAGTTTCCAACTCAAAAAACCTCCTATCATTTCAAGATTGGAGTAAAATGTTATGGGCATTTTACTAATGTATGCGCTACAGCAAAATTCCAGAAACTAAATTTTGTACAGGTACCTACAAGTAGGAGTCACGATTCGTGGTTCCAACATATGACTCGTGACTGTACTCGTAAAAATAGTAGTAAGCTCTTTTAAGTCCCTTTTTGATTTCACGAATAGAACCATGACTCATGGTCCCTACTTACGACTCGTAGATCTACTCGTGAACATCCAACAACTAATTTCATTCATGTATTGTAAGGGCTAATTTGTAAATACCCACATCTTTTTATCACAATCCCATGTCTTTTTGGATACTAAATAACTTAATATACCCAAAGACCCTAATTTATTCATTTTTAACTTAATCAAATTCAAGAGGGGGTTTCTTCTCCCAAAGTTCTCTCAAGATGCAAATTAGCATTTTATCGAGAGTTCTTATTGCAATAGTTTTTCATCAAGATATTTTATGTATAATCCTACATAATCTCGAATTTTATCAGTTTAGATACATAGACCAAATAATATAATGCAAGACAAAGTTCTTAGATTTAATTTTTCTCCATTAAAGTACTTCTAATCAGGTATGTGGGCTACGAACAAGGATTTTCTTCCATCCTTGTTCCGAAAAATCCTTTTCTTAAAGATAAAAAATTATAAAAGCATGTTTATGATTCTTATTTAAATTTGTATGTTAAGATTTCCTGAGTTGATGATTATATTAAGGTTTATTCTTAATATATGTTCTATGATAGAATCTTATAAATTGCTAGTAATTGAAAAACATGACCTAGTCATGAGTTCAAATCCCTTATGTAGAGTGTATGTAGATTGTTGTTCATGATTTTGGGTTTAATTTGCATAATTGAAAATCAAGGTTCATGATATGGTTAGTTTTATAGTTAGAGTCATAGTTCATGGTCATGGTCAGCTTTATGATATATAACTTAAGGATTTGGCCTTTAGAGCCTAATTTTGGTTCACGATTCAGTTAACTAAAAGAAAGTTAAAATATGAGATTGTGATAGTTATATGACAGAGACAGCAAGTTCATGAGTCCATAGTCCCTTTATTTAACTCCGACATCACAAGCATCCTTATCTACTAAGTTACCCTAGCAGCATTGGGCGAACCACTTGTACCATGCATAGCTCTACGCACATCACTTAGTGGAAGTAGATCAAAGAATAATAAAAACAACACTGGACCTCACATCAGTCAATAGAGAAGTAAATCAATAAATGAAAACTCAATACTCAACTCTAACTCAACATCTGTCTGAAAAACACTATACGTTAACGATTTGACTACTAGGACAGTATCCCTAGCTAGCCTAAAAAATAGAATAAAGAACATCTCTATCAATTTGTCTCTAGTCAAAATAAAAGAATTAAAGGAACTCTATCAGCTTGGTTCTCGAAACAATGAGAACTCACCAATCTTCAAATCTCTACGAGTGCAAATCCAATCAACCACGGGCATCTTGTGTACTCTTGAAAGTCAAAGATGTTAAACTAATACTATTAAAAATGCATATTTATTTCTTTTTAAAGTTGAGTATAGAAGTTAAGCATATTATAGTTATTCATGCATTGCATAACCATCAGTTATTTATTGTCATAGCATATTGCACCTACTCACATATTCAGTATATTTCATGTGTCGGCCCCATACTTTTTATATTATTTTAAACCCCCTGCAAATCCTTCTAGCCTTCTAGATTCCCGTGGTTGATAGGATTTGCACTCGTAGAGATTTGAAGATTGGTTAGTTCTTATTGTTTCGAGAACCAAGCTGATAAAGTTCCTTTAATTCTTTTATTTTGACTAGAGCCAAATTGATAGAGATGTTCTTTATTCTAATTTTTTAAAAGTATGGGGTCGGCACATGAAATATAATGAATATGTGAGCAGGTGAACTCATGGTTATACAATGCATGAATAATTATAATATGCTCAACTTCTCTACTCAACTTCAAAAAGAAATAAATATGCATTTTTAATAGTATTAGTTTAAAATCTTTGACTTTCAAGAGTACAAAATAATCTCATTAATTTATCCAGACTCAACATCTTTAAATTAAGTTTTAAATCTTACATTCAAATATTAGTTCAAAAAGCCTCAACTTTCAAAACTCAACTCAATTAAGCAATTTAACAATTTATAATGTAATAGTCATATTTGAAGTAAACTTAGCTAAAATAGCTTAACTCATCAGTTTTTAACAAAATATATAACGACTCAGTTAAAAACATGCTTCTGTTTTTTACTTCAAAACTGTCAATTTTACTTCTTTAAAAAACATTCAATTTTAGCATTTCTTTGGGAATTCCTATAATCAACACACCTCAACGCATAAAGTGATAAATTCTACATATTACCCTGTGTGTAGAGGCTCCATACCTTTCCAAAAGAGAAAGGACACTCTTTTTAGTGGATCCAGCTAGACTACAGGTACAACTGATCGGTACCAAAATAATAATAATAATCCCTATTTTAGGTTAAGCAGGTTTCGGCTAAAAGAGTCTCATGCCCGATCCTCATTCCCAACCATCTCAGTGTTAATACTCCTCTTATAAAGTACCATTTTGGTTATTTATTTATTAACTTCTGTTTACATTTAAATCTCTCATGACTAGTAGAATTCCCACATGAAAAACAACTAATCAATCAATAATGACTCTTCATTATCATCATACATCTCAGCATATTAATTAAGAATAAACATCACTTGCCATTGATCGGGTAAACTTAGTCAACTATGACTCTTCATTATCATTCAATTGCTTAGCTTATCAATTGCATACTTCATTACTTATTTTTAATTAGGCTTAATTAGCTAAAAAAATTCAATTTATACATACTTCATAAATAGGTTAAAAAACCACGAATAGGTTAATAAATTATGACACTTCACTTCTAAACTAGTTTTAGAATCAAACTCTGAAAATATTATTATTTTCATGCTTCAAGACTTCAATATTATTTCCATGCTTCAAGAATCCTCATAACTTCTACTACAAGTTTCAAAAATCATGTTAACTCATGAGGAATATGCAACTTAGCAATAATCATGCAACTTCACAATTTTATCTCAAATTCATCAATTTTATGCAATACTTGTCAAGTTTTGTGCTTATGTCTCGATTTTCATAATATGACTTTTCACTTAAAAAGGAATTCCACTTAATCAATTTTATGTAATAACCATCAAGTATCATACAAAGAAGGAAAATTTCAAGAATTAATAATATTCAACAAAATTCCTAAACATGCTTCTACAATTTCCAACCTTTAAGAAAAGAGTTTTGGGGCATAAGGATGGAAGAAGTCCTTGTTGAAATCCCACATACATTATTTAGATCCTTTAATAAGATTGAAATTGGTGTTGGTGATTTCCCCTTCACTTTGTATTGAAACCCTAAGTTCTTGACATTTCAAGATTTAAGTTCTTGAAAATCTTAATTTACTTTCTTGCTTGTTAGAAATTCATTATAATGATTGTGAATAGATAAAAATATATGGGATGAATATATCTTGATGTTGAAAGAAGAGGGGAGAAACCCTATGCTTGTTCTTGAGAGAAACCTTGTTTTAATTTGATTATAATGTAGTGAATGGAGAATAGAGGGTTTGAATATTTATCAGCACCCCAAGGGAAGAAAATAAACTAAGGATTGTGTTTTAAAGAGTGAGAAATTTCCAGAAAACCACCATTAAAAAGGAATGAATTTGGAAATGAGTTCGTAAACCAATCCGTCAAAACAGACTGCTAGACTGTGCTTCACTAAAACGGTCATAACTTTCTACTATGGACTCTAATTAATGAGAGGTTTATTGAGTTGGAAACTAGAATCATAGATATTTTTTAATAGGTTTTAGGTCATATAAATCCTTATATATTAGGATATATGATCGTTTGAAGTCGACCCTGAAAAGAACTTATACTAAATTTCAATTGGTAAGAAAGTTTTCAGCTCGGTTTCGTGTTAGGAGTTCCTTATGATCTTGAATCACCTCAAATACTCATCCCACACTTTATTTAGGATTTTCTCATAAATCAAGTGGAAATTATTAATACTCAGATGTAAGCACTAACATAGAATGATTCAAATTCTTGCTTAAATTTCAGGGTGCTATACCCTTATGTGCTCATGACAGACAACTATATGTTCATGTTCAGTTCATGGTCAGTTTTGGGAGAAGTATTAGCACCAAGAGGATTTGGAAATATAGTCCTTATCCCATACTCTATGTCACCAAATGCAGGTAAGTTCATGGCCCAAAGAGGCATTTATATTTCATGGCTTATGGATTCACTAGGAGATAGATTATGGCCCTTTCTTTGGTATGTTTAGGACCCCACCCAACATAGGAATATATGTTGAACCTCTAGCCTTGTGCTTGAGGAATTTTGGTTATAGAACCTCCTAGGTCAGTCACTGACATAGTCAGTAGGTTAATTAGTCTTCAGTTCAAGCAAGGTCAGTAGTTTCATTCATAGATGTCAGTCGGTCAACGGAGTCAGCTAAGTCAGATAGAAGACTTATAATAAAATAAGTTTGTTAACTGACTATTATAATATTTTATATTACTGTCTTAATAAGTTCAGCAGGTTATAATTAAAGTCAGTATTACTTGTTCATGCATTGGATAGCCATAAGTTATTTATTTTCATAGCTTGTTGCACCTGCTTACATACTTAGTACATTTTCATGTGCTGACACATACTTTCTATATTACAATAACCCCCATGAAGATCCTGCCAGCCTTCCAGACGCCTGTGGTTTATTGGATTTGCACTCGTAGAGACTAGAATATTGGTGAGTCGTCATTATTTCGAGGGTCAAGCTGATAGAGTTCTTTTATTTTCTTATTTTGAGTAGAGACAGACTGATAGAGGTATTGTTTATTTTATTATTTTGAGGCTAGCAAGGGATCTTATCCTAGCAGTCAAATATTTAGTTTATAGTGGCTTTAAGATAGATGTCGAATTAGAGTTGAATATTGAGTTTTCATTTATTGATTTACTTATATATTAACTGGTGTAAGGTCCACTATTGTTTATCTTATTGATATTGCTTCCGATGAGAGTGAGTGATAGAGATGAGGATTGAGCCAAGAGTCCATCCAAAACTACTAAGTTAACTTAGTGGTTAATGATGTCGGCCATGTCAAGAGGGTGACTCCGGAGCGTGACATTATTCAGTAATAAGAGAATGAACTTAGGGGTGTGCACTTCATAGGCTAGAATCATACATGGGTAACTAAATATTTTTTAAACTTAAATTAATGACATGGGTAGGCTAGATCTTGTATTGCAACATATTTCCCTATCAATAGACAACATGCATAGGTGATTTTCTCAAACTCAACTATGCTTAATTATTCCCAATCTAATAGCTTAACTTTTCAAACCTATATTTAGGAGTTACAATAAGATGAATTAGTTCATATTATTTTTATTATAAATTCTCCATCCCTATATACTATTCTCAAGCTAGATAGAGAATCTAAGTACAATTAGTGTTTGCAACCATTAATTTCAAGAAAAACATTAAAAATTGATTAAATCCATTAATAATTGATCAATTATGAAAGTAAATAATCAACATCCATATTCTCTTCAACAACCAATCATCACACACCTCCAAGTAAGAAATTAGTCAAGTATTATTGTAAAAGTAAAGGTTATATCAAAAAATCATTCCATTCTGATATAGTAGCTATCACTTCAGAATAAAGATTTTCTAATTTCAATGCAAATTTAGTCACTAAATATCTCACACTTAGAGTTGTCAATACAAAAAAAATCAAAACTAACATTCATAGTACTTAAAATTAAAAAAATTAATTTATACTTGGTAAAAAATAGAACAAAATTATTTATAAAAATACCACCGAGTAGGTCTGGTGAGCTACAACAAGATCTCCAAATAGTTTGATTTGTACCAAACATCCCATTTCCATTGAAAATCTGAATACAAAATCTGGAAATCTACTGGAAGTTCATCTAATGCCTTTTTTCCATTGCTGATCACTTTGGCGATCAATCAAATTATCCTCACATCCCTAATTTTGACATTTTATTTTTCATCTCACTGGAACCTTTTGTGATCAATAGTGCATTTGCTGATCCGATGCCTGTCACTACCCCAAAATCGAGTTGTGGTGGCATCTAAATTTCACCTGTAGACAAGCCTACTCCTGACCCAGAGCAAGTAGTAGTGGACCAATAGCAAGCACCCAAAGAAACAAAAAGGAGAAGATGAAAAGGAGAAGTACGAATAGGACACGAACAACACATAACTAAACATACCTCCCCAAAACCTAGTACCATAGTTGTAGAGCGTATATATATATATACAGAAAGTACAAAATGCAACCTACGGAGGGGAAAAACTTTAAAATATCTATCCAAGACCCAAATAGGATAGCTCTGATATTGGAAGAAAAACTATTCAGCAAGACGTCAACTTCTCATAGAATCTCCTGGAATTACACTGGCTAGTGTGCACGATCGCGTCCGTCCGGATGACTCGTACTAGGGAATGCATCAGGAAAAGATGTAGAACTGTAGCATGAGCACAAAAATAATAGGTCCCAATAGGCATCATAGGCCGACCTGGAAAAAGAAAGCATAACAAAAGTAAAAAGTGATCTAACGACAAATAGCACAAGGACACATAACGGATAAAAGGAACCAGATAACTAAAGCAATGGTTAATATCTTATTATTATTAAAATGATTTGAACTATTTCAAAAATTAGCTAAAATAACCATGAGCGTCTATGACATTAAAAATGCAGCAAAAGATTAGCTACCAATGGGTATGGTACTAGATAAAAATTATAAAGAAGGGCTACCATCAGGGTATAACACCATAAACCTAGGCCTCTAGCAACTCATGAACAAAGTGACACGTACCTGGAGCTTCAAAGTGACCAGCACAAAGAAGGACCAATAAAAAAGTGTCAAACCACCAACCAGATAAGATAACAACAAATACAGTAAGTGCACAAATGCTACTAATCAATGTCAGAAGGAACAACCATAGTCTACTAGAAAACAAACCCGGTCGACATCCCATACTATCGGTAGATACACTGAAACAACCAAGTAATCCACGGGTACTTCCCCCTACAGCCCTAAAAAGTACAACCACATGTGAAAAAATGTTGTGTATAGGGGTACTGATAAGTAAACAGTGCCCGTACGCACCCTCCCCGATATAAGACTCGGCCAGGAGCATACTCACGGAAGCCACCCCTTATACTTACCCAACCTACCCCAGTATAGCCCTTCCCCTGCCACGCAAAATACCCTAACCATAACACCCCAGGTAAGAGGGTCCGTGGAGGGATCCAATCCCACGTACAAAATCCTCATGAAAAGGCATCCAATGCCATAATTATAAGGGCCAAGAGTCCAAAACTCGGGCTCATTCCATATATTGGATCTCGGTGGAAACCCAAATAAAGCTATGTAGGTACTATCCAAATTTCAGTAAGACTCAACTATCTCCATGTAGGAAATATTCAGAAATCATCGTGATCATGAGAAAATAGCCTCAGATAGTATGAAAAATATCTCCATAGTTCGCATAAGAAAAGTTGTGAAAGATATAAGTATATATAAAAATTAGTTCCCGATTATTTCTCTGTCAAAATTAAGTAACCTTTTAATATGTTTAATGCATGCTCTCTACACAAACCAATAAATATTTTAAGATGGTTTAGGACTAATAACCAGAATCTATCGGATGGTTGTCGATCCTTAGTCATGAGGTATAACTTCTCCTAGCCCAACCACACTCTCGAGCCACGAGTGACCATACTAGAGGTGCCACAACTGCCTAGAGGGGGCCGTTAAGGGCCAAGAACACACCTATATAGCGAGATACATAGAGATTCTGTAAATCATCTAAGAACCACTCACTCCTAGGCTCACACCAGGATAAGGTAAAATATCATCACAAAAGGCTGCAAACCACCCAACACAGTCGTTCCCAGCTAGGTATAATATTATCACATAAGACGTTTAACCCTTTAGCATAGCCATCTCGGGCTAACTATATCCTGGAGGGGCACGTATGCCCAATATAACACCTAATATCTCAAGTAGAAGGCAGAATAATTAGCCTACCTAGATCGACTCTAAAGCCACCAACCTAAATCGGGAGCTATAAACTAAGCTCTAATTCCAAGTATAATCCCCTCCCTAACCTTACTATGTTCCCAAGTCGATGTACAACAATGTGCATTAAAGGTGTTCACCTAGCCACATTACAGTCCAGAGTTAGCATGAGATACGCGGGTAGAGAAAAATAGCCCCACGGTAAGTATTTAAGCTATGAGCCAGCTAAATGGGCCTTAGACCGAAAGAATAAGCCTATCGGTACCCAACTAGCCATCCCGACCTTGATCTAGTGCTTTACAATACATATGCTACACTAATACCCAGTTTGAAAAAAGTAGACCATAGCCTACTTGAAATCCAGTGATATCTTCGAGAAATGTGCCCAATGTCCAAAAATTACGTATGTAGCTTGCAAAAACATAACCCATATGTTAATAAGCATAAAACAAGACCTATATTATTATATGAATAGCAAGATCAAAATCCAACTAAAATCGGGTCCATAAACCTAAACAACCCAGAAGAAGGAAATATTTATACCAATA